>BDDC01000011.1:140498-159459 GCA_001662425.1 Chlamydomonas sphaeroides
TAATGACATGCAGGTTGGGGGCCATGGGGGCTGGTCGGGGATAGGAGCGCTGGATAGGAGGCCGCGCTAGCTGTTGAGTTGAAAGCTGTGGTTCTTTTTTGGCACAGACCACGTCACGGCCGCCCAACTCCCAACGGCTGCCCCAGGTGCTGGCGCAGTGCCTCACCTTCATCCTGGCCGGGTCCGACACCACCGCCGCGACCATCTGCTACACCGTCTTCCTGCTGACGTGTCACCCGGAGGCGCAGGTATGCTTTTGAGCTCGGAGCTCAGCGCTTGGAAGCCTGCCAAATCAACAATCCCGCCCTGCTGGACGCCCCACGGCAAGCAAGCAACCGACCCCCAACCGCAGGCCCGGCTGCTAGAGGAGGTCGACGCCCACTACACCAGCTCCGCGGCGGCGGGCAAGGACGCGGAGAGCGAGGTGCCCGAGGTACATGGGTCGTCAAAGGAAGAGGGGGACGTCTATGGCAGCGACGTGTCACAGCGGCCCCAATAGCGACTTTAAACCTGCACATCCGTCCCCCGCGGCAGCGCAACCCGTCTTTGGGGAATTCACCTCCGTCCGCCTGACTTTCAAGACCTTGAGATGGTCTAAGAAATCTATTGCTGGCCCCTCATCCCCTACCTCTTCCATTGCCACACGCGAACCTTGCTCACAATGCGGTGCAAAACGACCGTCCCCTTGCGCTGCCTGCCTGCCGTACTCGCACGCAGCTGCCGTACCTTGATGCCGTACTGCAAGAGTCTATGCGGCTGTACCCGGCCGTCACGGGCCTGCCGCGGGAGCCGCTCGAGGACCTGGACCTGGGCAACGGTGTGACCGTGCCCAAGTAAGACACTCGCGCGGCTGCCGCCCGCGTTCACACATACGTAGCTAATAGCTAGGGCCTCGGGGCGCTGCATTGCGCCAGCCTCCTAGCATCCCCAGGCCAACAGGGGAGCACGCGGCGCCGCCCTGGTCCTGGTTGGCGGCTGTTTGTTTACTGAGCCGAGCAGGCTTAGCCGCGGCCCCAGTCTCTGCTGCCGTAGCCCTTGCCCGGCCGAAGCAGCATGGGCTGTCGTAACATCCTGCCCTGTCGTGTTATGTCGTGTCGTGTCCTGTCCTGTCCCGTACCGTGCAGGGGTACCTTCATCATGCTTACGACGCATGCGCTGCAGCACGACCCGGCGCTGTGGCCGCAGCCCGAGGCCTTCCTGCCCGAGCGCTGGCTGCCCGAGGGCCGCGAGCAGCTTGGCCCCCGCCACCCACACGCCTACGCGCCCTTTGGCGCCGGCGCGCGCATGTGCGTCGGCTACAAGTTCGCCACGCACGTGAGCAGGGCTGGGGATGGGTGGGCTTAGCGAAGCTCTCAGGGCTTAGCGAAGCGCTGGTATGACCCCTGGTCCGTGGCCTACGTGTGCGCCCAACGGAACGTACGTGAGCAACGCATTTGGTCCATAGCATGTGCGCCGGCGAAGCATTGGGCGCGCGTTTTGGGGGCCCTTGCCTGGCCAGGCTGGCAGCTGGTGCGTGTGGCCGTCGTGCCGGCAGAGTGTCGGCCACCTCAGCAGCCGCATGCGAGTCGATCGTATCGATTAAGGCACTCCGTCGGGCCGTCGGCTGTCGTGGCTCCTGGCCAGTGAGCTATGCCTCCTGCTTGACTCCGTCCCTCCCTCCCTCCCGCCTCCCTCGCACCTACCCAGGTGGCCAAGGTCGTCCTTATGCACCTCTACCGCCGCTTCACGGTGAGGGCCCCCGGGTGCGGACGGATCCTGCAAACGCAGGGCAGCAGCCGGGTGCCGAGTCCACACGGGCAACGGAGCTGGCCTCCGAGACCATGCTCCTACGTGCCGAGTCCGATCGTGCCACTCCGTGCTTTCCAAAAAGAACCAGTGGAATGCCAGCGTTCGCGTTCCGGCATCCTTCCCCACGCCATGCTCTCCGCTCCTTCACCTTGTTTCCATGCCTTCAAGGCCATCTAAGCCCTATGCCCCCATGTCGTGGCCCCTCCCCTCCCTCCCCTCCCTCCCTCCCGCGCTGCCATCATGTAGTTTCGGCTGCACGCCAAGCAGGTCCTGCCGCTGCGCACGCGAACGGGCCTGACGACCACGCCGCGCGACGGGGTGTGGGTCACGGTGCACGAGCGCTGCCGGCTGTGAGGATGCATGGCAGCGAGCCCCTCGATGGCCTGCCGTTGGCTGCGAGCTCTGGTCTGGAGAGCTGGAAGCGGCGAGCGCAGCCAGTTAATGGCGCGTGGTGGCGTGGGCTGTGGGCCCTGTGATGGGTTATTACTAATGCTAGGGATGCATGGTGGGGCATGGGCTGCATGTCGAGGTTGCGGCAGCGCGGGGCGGTGTGCCTGAGTGCGTGAGTGCCGTCGAGGGTGGCGACGATCGCTCGCTCGACGACCGTATCACTGCTGAGCCTTTCTGATGGCCGATATGAAAAAGACTTTGGCCCAGCCGAACATAGGCCACAGCGGGGCGTGAGGGGGCGGAGACGGGTTTGGCACGCGTTCCTCACGAGCTAGGCTGGACTACGGTAGGTAGGGGTGAGAGACTGGCAGGCGCGTTCGACGGGGTTCAGGGGCCGGGGGCTTGCGCTGCGCAGCGGGCTAGGCTGGACAACAGTATGTAACCTAAAGGCTAGAGGCTGGCAGCGGCGTACGTGTGACGGGGTTCAGGGGCCCGGCGTGCAAGGGGTTCACGCTCAGGGTCACCATGCGGTCGCTGCGCGCGTGCCGCATAAAGGCCCCGGACCCGGGAGCAAATTGGTTATTTTGCGGCGATACGATGCGCAGCGGCACGGCCTTAGGTGCCGGGGTCGCGCATGTCACGGAGGCGCAGCGGAGGTGTAGCGGGCCTGCTGTGGGCTGCGAGCCCGGCACAAGCTGGGAGGGGCGGGGTCAGTCGGCGGACGCATGTTAGCGTGATCAGTAGTGGATGTAGACCTGTCATGAGATACATGCGTGGGCTGCTGGTTGTGAACGGGCTGCACTGATGAAACTTGCCGATGTGGAGGCAGGACGTCATCGCGAGGCTGCGGCCGTGGCCAGGAGGCCTCCTGGCTGTGGCTGCGGTAGCCCAGGACGTCCTGCTGCTGCCTGGCGCAGCAGTGCGAGCCGTGCACTCTGCGAAGAGCTCCGAGTCAGCGTCCGTGGCATTGCTAGAGGGTGGGAGCTCAGCAAGTCACCATGCCAGCCACCGACTTCATCAGCTAGCTGCATGGCAAGGAGGCGGGCCGCCCCTGCATCGCTGCCTAGCTAGGGTGGCGGGTGGCCGGGCACCGCGCGAGCGCAGCATCCCTCCGAGCTGCTGCAGCGAACTGTATCCCTACGCTCGCCATGGAACATAAACGGAGTGAAGGGTTGACATCCGGGATGAGAAAAGGGCGTACCCCCACACAGTCCTTCATCTAGGCCGCCCCCGCCCACCAATGTGGGCTACTACAGCTCAAGGCGTTGCTTTCGTTGGCGCCCACCACCCTCTCAGCCAGCGCTCTACTTGCCGGCACTCGTCTGGGACACGACCGACCCGGGTCCCTTCGCCCGGACATGGCCGGGGCACGTCTGCGTGCAAAAACCTATGGCGGGGCCCCCGGCCCCCAGCCTCTAAACGCTTCTGCCGTGCCGACATCAACGCTAGCTAGCCTGCCGACAGATAGGAAGGGTCGACAAGGTGGCCCCAATGCCCCATCCGGAATGGGGAAAAGGGCGTACCCCCGGTCGCCCCCACCAATGTGAGCTACCTCAGTTTTACGCATTTACACGCAGGCGCCCTACCACCCTCTCACCCAGCGGTCTACGCGTGCCGGCACTCATCTGGGGCGCGACCCCTGACCCCTTCACCCGGATATGGCCGGGGCACGCTTGAATCAATAACATATGGCAGGCCCCCCGCCCCTGGCCTCGCGCTAGCACATACAAACCTACGGCCGCTACCGCAGAGTCGCTGCCCAGCCAGCTATGCGCGGCCAGGAGGCAGGGCCCGCCCTCGATGCCAACTCAGCCCCCAACAACGCTACGCGTCCGCTTGGCAGCCAGCTGCGGCTGACCTTGGCTATGGTAGGAATTGCTACAACAATACGACTATCCGTTGTGAAATGGTCGAAACGACACCAGCCGTGCAAAGCCTTCACGGGCCAGGGGCCTCAGGACCGCAACAAGGAGCATTGCACCGACCCTTACATGCCAGCCCCCGCTCACGTCAGCTCCGTTCACAGGAAACAAGCAAGCCGCCGTGGGCCACTGCTGCAGCCGGTCCAGGAATAGTGATAAAAATAAGCAGCGAACGCCGGACAGGGCCCTGGCGTGTGTGAAGGGGGCGATTGTGGGCCGGTTCAGGAGGCACTACCTCCCGAGCCCGTCAGCCATCGCCGCCAGGGCTCCGCCGCCGAGCCAGTACCCAGCCACCTCAGCCTCGGCTCCGCAACCAGCATTATACAGGGCCACCGCCAGAGGGGTGGCTTTAAGACTGCAATATATCGTACACACAGCCCTTAGCTGTGCTGTGCCGTGTGTGGGGTTCCGTCTTCACTTAACACTTGAACACACTAAATCTTATACAGCGCGAAGCGCCCTGGCTGCTGCCCCGCCGTCGCTCGCGACCCAATCGCCGGTACCAGCTGACTGCCAGCGCCCGACTCCGTACGTCCCTACCATGCTCTAGCGTCAACCCTGTATGGCTGCAAATCGTTGCACAACCCCGTCACTCGGCCGACACCGCCACCGACTCGGTACCGCTCCCGGTCCGCTCGCGCTCGCGGAGTACCACCCACAAGCCGTTCTCCGGCGCCCGCGTCAGTCCGGTCTTCATGGGCAGCGGGCCGGGCCCGTGGCGCGGCGAGGGGGCCACGGAGAAACGGCGGAAGATGCGGACCAGCAAGGACCTCGATACCTAGGGAAGGTGAGATGGAGGGCAGGCAGTTGGGAGGCCGTGCATGTGTTGTCAGGCCCGAGCTAGAGGTGTCTCGCACCTGCACAAGCAAGTGCAGTCGACGAGTCCAGCAGCCGGTGCCGAAACCCAGAATGTTACCGGGCACCAGCTGTGCGAGGCCCCAGCCTGCTCACCAGGATCGCCAGCTTGTAGCCCACACACATACGCGCGCCCACGCCGAATGGCGCGTAAGCGTTGGCGTCCATCGGCCCCAGCACACCGCGGCCTTCGGGCAGCCAGCGCTCCGGCAAAAAGGCCTCGGGCTGCGGCCAGATGGCGGGATCGCGCTGCATCGAGAAGACGTGCAGGACCAGCGTGGAGCCTCTGAGGCCGAGGAGGGCACGCGCAGTTGGGCAACATTGCAGGTTGTTAGTGGTTTGCGCAGCGCCGCTGAACAGGTCCTGCTGCAGTAACGGGTGCCCTGGCCACCGCCGCAATCCTCACACGCCGCCTTACTTGGGCGCCATCTTGCCGGCGCCCAGGTCTGTGTCCTCTCGCGCCTCCCGCATCAGGAACGGCAGCGGCGGGTACAGCCGCAGCGTCTCGTTGAACACGGCCTCAACGTACGGCAGCTGCGTGCAGCGCATGTACGGCATTGTGGCAAGATGTACGGCAGAAGTGAGCGTTGGCATGCATGCCGGTGCACCATGCAACAAGCGGCTTCGAGCCCCTGGACCTCCTAGAGCTATAGCTTGACGCATGGGGCTGGACACGTGCTGCTCAGTATTCTCCCGTCTTGCTTGCTTCCAGTGCTGGGGGCGTCCCCTGCCCCACTACTCCAGCCTCCCCCACCTGGGCCAGCAGCTCGGGTGTGAGCTCCTTGTCGCCCACCACCGCATCCACCTCGGCAGCCAGCCGCGCCTGGGGCGTGGGATGGAGAGGCGGAGAACGTCAGCGGGGGATGCGTTGGCTGGCAGCTGCAGGGCCCTGCCACACGCACGCTGCCCAACGAAGGGCTAGCTAGCTAGCGCTGTCCGGACCCCTTGTCAGGCACTTGAGGAAGGTAGGCAACACCTGCCTGCGCAGCCGGGTGGGTGGCCAGGAGGTGTGTAGCGATGGCTAGCGTGTCGGAAGTGGCCTCGTAGCCGGCCACTAGGAACGTGAAGATCTGCGAGATGATCTGCGTGCGCGTGGGTGCACGCGAGGGTAACGGCCATGTGTATGTGCAATGGGTATGTTGAGCTGGCGGCATGTGTGGGAGGAGGGGCGACACGACACAGCATATCGTGCATCCGCGGCACGGCACGGCGGATGCGGCGGTCTGCTGCCGTACAGTGCCGTACCTCGACGTCGCTGAGGCGCTCTTCCTTGGCGGCGCCCCTGCGGCCCTCCATCATGGCGGCCATGAAGGAGCTGCCGCTGATGCCGCAGCCCACCTGGGCGGGGTGAAGCAGCACAGGGAATCGAACAGTACGATCGATGGCTGGCCGCCGCATGATGACGGTGGCCAGCAGGCCATGGCATTGACGGAGCCGCGCAGCCCCAGGAGGCATGACCAACCCACATGCGCCACACGCTTGCGGCCCTCACCCCCTTGACGACGTACCTCCTTGAACGCGCCGCCCTGCTCCTGGCCGTCGCCCTGCCGCGCCGCCTGCCACCTCCCCATGAGCAGCTGCGAGATGTCGACCACTTTGCTCCAAGCCGCCATGTTGCTCGACTGCGCGGCGTCGGGGAAGTGCTCCGCAGCCCAGTGGATAGCGGGCTTGAGGCTGGGGAACATGACCTGTGGGTGGGACGAGCGAAGGGGGCCGAGGAGCGGCATGGGTCTTGCATTGTTGCGTCGCGTCGTGCCGCGTAGCGTCGTGATGGGTCAGTTCAGGTGTCAAAAATAACAATGTGTATATACCCAACACGCAGCCTTACGTACAGGTGCGGCGTACACACCTGCAGCGGCAGGTAGACGGACGCGTTCTCCACTCGCATGTACCGGAAGCAGGCGGCGGCGGCATCCACCAGCTGCCGGCCCAGCGACTGCTGCTGTCCCGGCGGCGATCCATCCGCGCCACCCGTGCCAGCGCAGACGTCCGCGGGCGCAATGTCATCATCAATGATGCCGAAGTCGATCCTGACGCGTGCAGAGAGCGAGCGCCGCGAAGTCGGGATGAAGCGCACATCACAAACAGCGAGGGCGGATGAGCATCGGCGGATGGAGAGCGAGATGCTGTTTGCAGAGTCGCGGATTCGAGCGAGCCCGCGTACGACAACATAACCACGGTACTCACCCGTACGCAACTTCGCCCATGGTCACTATGGTGTAGTTAGACACCTCCGCCATGATGTCCAGCTCCACGCCACTGCCGCACCCGACAGCAGGACGAGCCCCGGACCAAGCCCCAGCAGCCCAGGTGCCACTGCTGCACGTGCCAGCGCTGGCGGTGGAGGCGGCGATGCAGCGCGCCAGGCGCTGCACGAAGTGTGTTGTGCAGCGGCTGATGGTGGGCATGTGGCCCGCCACGGCCGTCGGATGGAGGATGGAGGACTCGAACGCGTGGCGCGCGCGGCGCCACCGTGCGCCACTGCGGCGGTGGCGGAGGGCAGCATGTGTTGCAGGGCGGGGGTTGATGAGCATGCTGCTCTTCAGCCCAACAAGAAAGCGGAATTAGGAGTAGAATAGGGGTACAGCGGGCTTGAACCGCCGTGATCTAAGGAGGAAGGGCGACCAGGGGGCCCAACCAGCGACCTTGCGTAAGCATTTATGGGGACAAGGCTGCGGCGGTCTGGGCGTACTGGGCGCAGCTGACGGTACTTATGGTGGAGCTAAGAGGCAGGGGTGCTGGCTTGGCTGGGATGGAGCTGCGTGACTCACGCCGCCACGAACACAGATGCCTCGTTGATGTCCCGATTGCTTCCAACCAGCGTGTTTGCATACTCCATCATGATGCGTGGCCGTGCCGTACAGCGGAAAGACAGGCGCCTGGGGTGAGTGCGTGCGTGAAGACGAGGGGCAGTGTCACGGATGTGTTTTGATAATGGGCAGCAGGGCTCGCTCTCGAGGGGTTTCGTGGCAGGTGCCCCCTCCGGCTGTCGCTGTCAGTTCAGTTACCTGACGAGGCCGGGCTCCGTTATTACGACCCAGGGCCGGGCGCCGAACCACACCTGCGGAGCGGCAGCGTCAGGCGGCAAGGCACGATACCGGGCTATCGATAGTGCGCTATATATGCTGATGATGGAAGAGCACAGCGCCACACTATGTCGGTGTGTATTGCATTCCCGTGAAACACTCGAGTGGGGCGCCGCAGGTTTCTCCGCTGGGGTTCTTGGGTATCCTTCACAGCACGCACGCAACCACACGCAAAGAGGTGCACCCGTAGCTAGCAACGTACGAGACTGTGGGAAGTGCAGTGCTTGCCTTGCAGACGCCACCGTAGCGCATCGCGCGTCGGCTAATGAATTCGGTTGCATCGCCGGTTGCGAAGGAGGGTATGTTTCCAAGAAAGGGCAGGCCTATGGGGCCTGGAGGCAGCAGGACGCAGAGAATTAACAGGTCAGCGGTACGTGGGTGAGGAAATCAGGCCACGGGGGGGCCACGGCTGGGGGCAGCGAGCAGGAGCGAGTCGCAGAAGGGTCTCTCACTTGCGGAGCCCTTCAACAGCGAGCACGCGCACCTGGCAGCGAGCGGTACCTCCAGCGCGTGACCGGGTTCCAGCCCAACCAGGTAAGCTGCGACCGACGGGAGCGAGATACGCGGAAGCGGTTTGTCAAGTTCGCTTGGTGTAAGAGCCCATCCACAATGCAACGAACAGCAAGATGCTCGACGCTAGGCTCTTAAAGCTGCAAGCTCATACCACTGCAAGTGCTACGAGCGCCAGAAGGCGAGCAGAAGACAACACGAATCCTAGAGTGCCAGCAGCAGCAGCAGCGATGTCCATCACGCCGTGTCTGTTGTCTCAGGGGCCTGACGCGATGATATTCACACGCAGCAATTGAGCGACTGGTCTCGATGTACAGATATTTCAAAGTAGCGGTGGACTAACCAACCGTACGTGAAGGCACGAACGCGAGTCGCAAGCGAGCTAATAATCGAATGAACAGTAGTGTATGTGTAACGATGCAAGGATTTCGTGCGTTGCCGCAGCGGATGTGTCGGCGACAGCGCATCAACGTGGTGGGACACGAGAAGCTGAGGGCTGTCGTACGTTCGGACTTATGACGCCTACAACTTCTCGTGTTGGGCTGGTGCTTCATGATGTGGACGGCTTTCGTATGCAGGATTCTAAGCTGCTCTTCATGCTGCTCAGTGCATGCCAGCGCCTGCGAAGAACAACAAACGAGTTACAACTAACCGTCATTTAAGCGGGCACCTGCCACGATATGGACGGCTGTCATATGTCGGGTTCTGCGACGCGACGCCATCGTTAGCCCGTGAGCAGGTGTTCACTCAAGCGAGAATGCGTGCCAACGTAAGCGGACGGTAGCGTGGTGCCAGCCGTGGCTATCCCCTGCCTGCAGCGCTAGTCCTTCACAGCAGTCGCAATTGAAACCCAAGTGGTGACCTTCTGAGAGGAGGAGAGGAGGAGGGGAAACAAGCAAAGGAAGGACCTCTCGGCTTTCCGCCCTTTGTTCTGCAATCGTGAATGATTGCGGGACCCCAGCACCCCACCCCGCAATTCGCCGCAAAACACCCATGCAACCAGCCTCGTCCGACCCAACAACAGCGCGGCGACGCTTTAAGCAGCCGCCCCAGTCCCCCAGGCCGCCCTTGCTCTCATTGGCGCCGCTTTGGCGCCATCATGCCCACGTCCAGCAGCAGCCCAGGGCCCGCCGTACGTGTCTTCGCGCGCCTCCTCCGTCGGGGGCCCTCCTGCGTGCCCCCCAAGACCATCGGGGCTTCATCAGTGCAAGACGCTGAAACGCAGGCCGGCAGGCGTTAGGCGCCCATCACCCTCTCGACCAGCAGCGCTCCATGTGCCAGCACACGTCTGGTACGCGACCCCTGGTCCATTCACCCGGGCATGGCCGGGGCACGCGCGGCCGGCCTCACGCTAGCACAAGCCTACAGCCACTATCACAACAGCCGCCCCCTAGCCAGCCATGCACGGCCAGGAGGTAGGGCCCACCCTCGCTGCCAGCCCAGCCACCCACACAGTCTATTTCGGCCCTAAAAGTTGAACACACGCTTCTGCTTGGCGCTGCCAGAGGCCAAGCTCGGCCGCTTGCCGAGGTCGCTGCTGCCGCTCGGCCCCAGCCCGGAGGTGGCGGCGGCGGCGGGCCCGGCCCCCGCCGTCAGAACTCGGGCGGGCGCACTTGTCTCGACTGCGGCCGCTGCCGCCGCCCGGTCCCGGCCCTTTGCTGCTGCCATCGCCACCACCATCGCCATCAGGGGAGACTCCCCTGATCGCCATCCCCGCGCGCCGCGCACGCGGCGCGGCGCGCCTCAGGGTTGGGCGCCCAGGCAACTCCATGAGAACTATGCTCTTCTGTAACACGATAGCACGCGTCTGCCAGAAATTTCACGGGCGGCGCCGTGAAGGTTGGCAAATCTTTCAAGGTTAGCATCAATGCGAAGGCGGACATGGTCGCGAGCCGAGGAGTCCATGCAGCGGTCGCATTGCTCAGTCCTAAAGCATGGTATGCATACGTTGTACATAACGGACGATTACGACTGTAATTACCCGCACGGGCGTTGATGTTGGAAGATGCCCGTTCCCATCCTTGCTTCTTGTCATGGATGCTTTTGCTATTGCGACAATCATGGCAATGTGATACGTTCGTTGGCGTCTGCGCAATGTGTCAAATGACCTGCTCGCAACCAACGAACCGGAACCCCGCCGGTCGCTCGTACGTTGGGTGCTCGTTGGGTGCAGGTAGCGAATTTAACCCTGGCCACACTGAAACGTTTCCCAGACACCATACCTTTGGTGAGGGCACCCAAGGACTAGCAGACGACTCGGCTGGGTGCTGCTGTCGCAACGCAAACTAGAACATCTACGCTCCCGTGTCCTCGTGGTGCAGAACAGGCTCACTCACGCGAGTTTGTGTGCTAGGAGATTGGTGCAAGGCCAAAATATGCTCAGCGGCAACCGGCGAACATGTAGATTTCAAACGATCGCCGCCCGTAACGCCAGGGCGTCGAGGCGCTGCGCACGGCCAAACCAATGTCACAGCAGCAGTGCCGCGGCCTGCCTGCATGGCGGCGTGCTGGCGGCCTCAGCGGTTTACACCGATGTCGGAGATGTTGCAAGCCTCCCAGGTATGCGCTGCGCAGCACAGTCACAGAGCGTTGCAAGAATTTCGGAGCCCCTCTCTTCGCACGGTGCATGGGTAACGCCTCGATGGTAACGCCTCCCCTCCCCGAGGCTGCACGTCCACCGGTCGTTCGGTGCGAAAACCCGCGCGCATCCCTTTCCGCTGGTCGCGCCCATACCGTTATTACGTGCTGCCCCGCAGAGCCACAGTGGAAGGAGAACGTGCTGCATTGGTCGCGACCCGAGGGCCAGCCCCAAGTTGTGGCGCCCCCTGGCGCGCCGCCCCTTGTCATCATGCCCGGTGAGCTCAGCTGAGGGCAGCGCTTAAAAACCACGGAAGAAAAACGCCAGATGCACGCCTGGTGTTGTGGGCTCCTGCTCCCGTCCCCTCTGTGGGGTGTGTTTGGGCGTAAGAACTGGGCCCCACAGCCGGCTGAATAAGCGCTCAGCCCAAGCACCCCACCATACATCCAGCGGCCCGCGGCAGCCCAGCGCAAACATGGGCCCTGCCCGCCCGCCCCATGCCTACTCCGACAGGCTTTGGCAACGCGGCCTCCGACTACATGGCGCCCTGGGGCAACCAGGAGGCGGCCATGGTCACGCGCCTGGCGGTGAGCGGCCGAGCGGGGTCGGTGTGCGGCAGGGCAGCGCGTGGGGAGTAGGTGGCGGCCAGGCAAGCAAGGGCCGCGCAGGAGGCAGCGGTCGGGGGATGGACAGCCGCGGCAGCGGTTGGCGCTGTTGGTCTGTTGGTCGGTTAGCGGCTGCACACAAAACACGCGCGCGTCCAGCCAAGTGACGCCACGGGTCGCAAGATGCGCTCGCGCGCCTGGCTGAGGGGCCAGTCGGCAGGTGGCTGCGTTGGGCCGGGCCGCCAGGGCGGCCACCAACCGCAGCCGAAGCCCTGCTGCGGCCTGCGCCAAGCACTGGGCCGCGGGCCCCAGGGCTTCCCTGATCTGCTGCTGCCGCCTGCCACGGCCCCTCCCCGAAGGTGCGAGGCTGGCAGTCGTATGTGGTCCCCATGGAGCGAGGGGACTGGTTCCAGGTGCGGCGGGGCCAGCCGTTGTATCTTGGTCATTGGATTTAAGTGATAGAGTCTATCGAACCGAATAGTCAACGTGTCGTCTAAACTGGTTGTAGAAGTGGTTCCAGGCGCGGTGAGGCGGGCAGGGCAGGGGCGGTGCAGCGGGGTGAAGGGTTGCGTGTCGCCCGATGGGCGCGCCCTATGCGTTGACGGCGGGGCGCACGACTCCCTCCCGAGCGAGCACACCTTCCCCGCCTGCCGCGTATGCCGCCGTCAGGTGGCTCGCGCGCTGCTGACGCGGCGCTTCTGGCAGGGCGCGCTCACAACCCACCCGGGCTACACCTGGTACGTGGGGGCCGGGGCGGCGGCGGTCGAGGGGCTGATGCCTGGGGGTGCGCGAGTGCTCTGGAGGCTCGTTGCATGCCGGGTGTGCAGCCGGGTGTGCAGCCGGGTGTGCAGCCGAGTGTGCAGCCGGGTGCAAGGAGACGCGCTCCCAGGTGTCGGCGCCCAGGCCTCGCCGGCGTCCCGCGCGCCCGTCCGTGGTGCGAGCGGCTCGGTACTTCCCGCAGCAGCAAGCCCCAGCAGCCCCTGCACACCACCCGCCGCCCGGCCTGCCTGCGGCGCCTGCCTCCCCCTCCCCCCCAACAGGTACCTGGAGCGCGTGGCGGCCACCGTGCAGCGGGCGCTGGCGGAGAGCGGCCACAGCCAGGTGGGGTGGGCTGCTGGGTTGGGAAGCTAGGGGTGGGCTGCTGGGGTGGGCAGGGGCGCGCCAGGGGCACGGCACGGGGGCACACGGCTGTCAGGGCCGCACGGGGGCGCCGGCAGGCCGCCAGCAGGTGGGCTACCAAACACACATGCTGCCTTGCAGCAACCTCACACAAACCGGTGTCACACATCCACACCCCCGCCCGGCCGTCCGCACCCTGCCACCCCTTCTTAGCCCCTCTTGTGAAACACGCACCCCAGCTCCCCTCCCGCCCCGGCCTGTCGCCAGGTCATCCTGTTGGGCCGCTCGGCAACCCCATCCAGCGCCATACACATGCACATACGCACGCTCCTCCCCACATCCGCCTGCTCCGCCCCGGCCCCCTGCCGCCAGGTCATCCTGGTGGGCCACTCTGCGGGTGGCTGGCTGGGCCGCGCCTTCCTGGCAGACCCGCGCTACCAGGCGTCCGGCTCGCCCCTGGCCACGTCCGACGACGGAGAGCGCGACGCGCCGCCGCCGCCGCCGCCGCCCGGCACAGCCGGCAGCTGTCCGCATCCGGCGGTGGCGGCGCTGGTGACGCTGGGCACGCCGCAGCGACCGCCGCCGACCCACAAGTGGCACGACAAGACGGGTGAGCGCATCGCAGCATCGGCCGCCAGGCTCCGACATGCGCACGGCTACGGCCACGGACGGACGGGGGCGTGTACGGCATGTCGGTGTACGGCACCAGGCATCGCATTGCCGGCGTCCCCATCCTCAGCAGCACCTCGCAGCGTGCGCGCGGCCGGGGTGACGGTCCTGGGCGGCGCGGCGCCACGCTGGCTGCCTGGCCCCCCACATACGGTGGCTGCCTGGCCACGACATACGCTGGCGGCAAGGATTCCTGCCTCGTAAATAGCTGGCTCGCACCCCCGAGCCCGGCCCCAGGTGTTGCACGGGCAAGGAGCTCCCCAAACCAGCCGCCACCCCCGACCAGCCGCCACCCCCGACCAGCCGCCACCCCACGACCCGCTGTCTCCTCACATCCTCCGCTCCACACACACACACAGGCGGCGCGCAGGGCTGGGTGGACCGGACCTACCCGGGCGCCTTCTTCGCCGACCGGGGGCTGCCGTACATCACCGTGTGCGGCCGTGCCGTCAAGGGCCACCGCGACTTCCTGCGCACCCCCAAGGGCTCGCAGGCGTTCGTGGGGCACGCCTACGCCGCGTACACCGAGGTACGTGTCCGTACCTTGCCGTACCGTGTGCACGCACACACGGCCGCGTCGTACACGCGTTGCAGGCTGCACGTGCTTGTTGCGCGCTTGCGTTGGCCGTGGGGCGATGCTGGCCGTCTTGCTTGCGCGCCCCTGCCTCGGCAGCTGTGCGGCGAGGGCGCGGGCGAGGGTGTGGGGTCTCCCCATACACGCCTGCCCTCCTGAGTGCAACGACATGTATTCCACATGCACCGTAATCATGTCCGTTTCGATGGCTCCGCAGGTGTGCGGTGAGGGCCACGGTGTGGAGGGCGACTGCGTTGTGCCGCTGGGCAGCTCCACGCTGCCAGGCGCCCGGCAGGTGCGTGGGAGGGGATGGGGGAGGGAGGGGATAGAGGGGAGGGCGGTGGTCGGGATGAGGCCAACACCCGTGCAAATGCCACCCACAAGGCATACAGCCGCATGAGGCCATCCCCATGCATCCCCCGGCCCGCATGCATCCCCATCCAGCAGGCGGGCCTGGACGGCGGGCTCCATGCCGTGCCATGGGCGCCCAGCTAAATGATGCCACATGACACTCTGTAACCCTGACAAGCTCGCCCCAATGCGTATCCCCCCATCCGCTGCCCTCAAGTGGTCCTGGGCGCCGCCTTCCACTCCATGAGGCCCTGCGAGACATGCGCGTAAAACCCTAGAGCCCTCATCAACACCCCGGCCCCGCGCGGCGTGCGTGTATAACCCTAGAGCCCTCATCGACACCCCCTGTCCCTGCACCCTATCCGCCTCCCCCAGGTGGTCCTGGACGGCGTCTTCCACTCCATGGGCTGCATCCGCGCCCTCGCAGAGGAGTCGGGTGAGCCAGCTAGCAGCAGCAGCTAGCCCCTCTCCCCGTGCTTCTGCTGTCGCCGTAGCCCCGCTGCACGCCAGTCGTTGAACACGCCAGAGGCCAATTCACACAGCCGCCGTGCATGGAATTGCGCTCCGGACGTGGACCTTGAAGCTGCGCCGACCGGCGCTGGTTGGGCTGTTCCCTCTCAGCGAGGTGTTCCTGCATCAGACGTGGCCACCGACGCCCGTGCGTGCGAGCTTGCGTGCCTTTTTTCCATGTGTTTCTGACCTAGATGCCTTCCCCTGCCTCGCGGCTCCGCGCAGGCGTGGTCTGGTACGGCAGCGAGGACGTGCTCGACTCCTGGCTGCAGCCCCTGGCGCAAGAGCTGGAGGCCAGCAGCCAGCAGCAGCCAGCGGACAGCGGCGCATCGGGCGCAGCGGCACGCGCAATGATGATGGCGGCGCGGCCGGCAGCAGAGGTGTCCCCGTGAGGCACGCAGTCTGTCTGCTGGTGCTTATTAGGAAATTTAGTACTGTGCTGGATAGGTTTTGAATATTGATTGGCGCAAAGCTGTGGGTCCAACTGTTTGTCGGGCACGTCTTAGGGTATGTGGCCCCATGGGCGTGATGTCAGGGACGGACCAGCAGGTAGGCCGGAAACACAGACAAGTGGTATCAAGTACCCCGAAGCCGCACTTGCGCTTGGCGGGGGCTGCCCCGGGTGCAGTACTTGGGAGCGGGGGCACGCCGGGGACAAACATGCATTATGTGAATGCGTGCTGGGTGTGGGCTGGGAATGAGTGGTAGCGGGGCGTGCTGTGCTGTGCTTGCCTCTTTACGCAGCACTGATCAGCCAGAACATGGCGTGGGTTGCGGGCGGCGCATGGAGCCACCTACCCGCCTCCCTTGCGGTATTGATATGACTGTTTTGTTCGCTGCTGCTCACGCGGCTGGCAATTAGGGTGGCGCGCAGCGTCTCGCTGGGCCAACGGTGGGCCCAGATGGGCCCCTTGGACGGGCCTATGCATGGCGGGTAGGCAGTTTCGTAAAGCACACGGCACCTAGTGCACCTAGGCAGCGCGTGCGGCGATTGAGCTGCTGTTCCCCGCGCCAGCCAACACATATCTGTACAGCTTGCAGATGCATATGGGCGGATAGGCATGCATGAAGGAGGCTGAAAGAACGATTGCCTGCCGCTTAAGTGGAGCTGAAGTACTATGTTCTTTCGTCTGTATTATATTATTGGTCTGGCGCCGTGCTACAGCTCGCCCGCGTGTAAGTCTTACGGCAGCTGCACGGCGGCAGTAACCGCCGCGGGCTGCGCCTCCCGGTACGTCGCGCTCAGGCACGGCGCCTGTGCGCAATAATGGTGTGCAGCATTCATTCGTGTGTGGCATGGCAGTGCGGGGCGCAAAGGTTTGGGGAGGCCGTCCTCAGAGTTGGAGCTGCGCAGCTGCCATGCCCCTTGGATGCGGGCCCCGGGCCAATGTGATGCGACGGCGCGCACAATCGCTTCACAACACGGACAGGGAGCTAACAACACGATTTAGCGATCGTTCGTAGCTCGTACGGTGTACGTCCGGCGCTCACGCGCATCGAGACCGCCGTCCGTGAGTGAAATGGGTTACCCGGGCGTAGCCGGCCATAATGAAAGGGTCCGCACGTAGCGTGTGGATGGCCGGTGGTGTCATAGGACCGCAGCAGCCGTGTACGTTGCAAGGTGCGACGAGGGTACACACGGGCTTACGCCGGCACGCCTAGCCTGAGGTGCCCCTCGTGCCCCCGCAGACACGCACCCCCGCATCCCGAATGCAGACCTGTAACGTCGGTGCATGCAGGACGAAGGGGAAGCGACGCAGTATTAGTTGGATGGCTAGATAGGATGGCCACCTGTGGATGGAGGGCAAGGGCAACGCAGCCAGTAAGGCCACGAGCCAGAGCAATGGAAAGGCGAGGCAGGTAGGTAGCAAGGCGAACCCGTGGGGGAGCCGAGGCCGGTGTGAAACGGCAGCGCCGCACATCGCCGAGTGGCCCTGCGCTGAGCGGGTACGGCATGGGGCACGGGGCCAGCAACAGCAAGCGCAAGCAAGGGGCCCTACATATCATAACGGCTGCGCCACGCCACCGTTATGACCGGCCCGAGGACGAGTGCAGTGGGGTCACGCGCTCGCGCCGGGCTAGCAGGGCAGGAGGGGGTTGGACCTCCAGCGGCGGTTGGAGTACGTGGCGGCCAATGACAAGCAAGCGAGCACGCCCGCACCGCGCCGCTGCTGTGAAGACATATATGCGGACTAGCTCTAGAAGGGCGGGCCAGCCAGCAGGTGGGAGCGAGTGAGGGTGCGAGTGGAAAATGTTGCGGCAGACAAGCGCAGGGGTAGGAGGTGGATGGCATGGGAGGGGCAGTAGCGGACTGGGCGCAACCTAGTACACCTAGAATGCTTGAGCCAGGCTGGACAGAAACGGGACATACAGGGCTGCGCGCTTATTAAGCGCCCACATACAGGCAGGCAGGCAGGCAGGCACAGCGTGCAGCTGGTATGCGAAGGTAGGTAGGTATGGCTCGCTGTGCGTGCATGTGTCAGCAGCATATGGCTGGCCTCTACCAGGCCTACCGGGCGGGGCATCGAGGGAGCCTGGCACGTGGCCTGGCGGCGTCGTTAGGGCATGGGAGGGAGGGGTTGGCTCGTCGCCTGCTGGGCCTTGCTTGCTTGGCACCAGTTTTGGGTCCACGTACGCCCAACGACCGCCGCCTACAACCGCATCTGGTGGCGTGGCTAGCGCAACTCGCAAGCTTTGAAAGCCCTGCTCGCTGTGTATTTTGCTGAGGGATTTAGGTAGGGATCGATGCCAGCGTCGCTATTGACGTCGCTTCATCAGGGGCGACCTACCTAGTAACACCCCAAGCTGCCCGTGACAAGCCTTGCAGTCCAGCAGAAATATATGAAATCCGAATGTTTCGAGCCTTCTTGAACGACCTGGCTGCTTGCTGCTGTATGTCCGTCGTTGTCCGTTCACCACCCTGCCCGCCGGGCGGCGCGCACCCTGGCACACGCGCACCCTCGCAAACTTAAGCCATCCTACCTGTAATTAAGAACTTAGCAACTTCTGCAAATAAAATAGGCGCTAGGTGCGCGTGCGTTGTCCCGGGCATATGTCTGCGCGTCACGGGAAGCGGCAGCAGGGCATAAACGGGCAGCCGCGTGGATGCTGCACATCTATGCAAGTTGCTTCCTGACATTGGCATGCTGGGCGCGGTAAGTAGGCCGCTGCTGCTGGTCTGCTGTGAGTCTATATATCACTTAAGATGGACAAGAAAATCGTTTAAGCAAGGTGCTCGCTTTACAACACATACAACATGGAAGCCCTGCATTGTGTATAGCTCTATTTCATATTAGTTGGTGCAGAGCTTGAACTTGTTGTAAAAACCCCACGCACCTTGTTACTTGCCCCAGCCAGCCAGCCACATTGCCGTGCGTGGGTAAGCTGTGTGCGCGCTTCGCCAACAACTGTAGGCTACATACGTGCGTTGTGACGACCAAAATCACAAGCCGCGCCTGACGCGCGGCTCCGCCTCACTTCGCTCGCCAGCATCAGCATATATTGCCATATCAGCATATATTGCCATGCCGCCTACCACGCGAGCGGTGCTGCTCCTGATGGCGGCCATCGTGGCTGCTAGTCAGTTGCCGGTGGAGGTCTATGGCTCATCACACGAAGGTCCTGACCTTCGCGACCTCAACGAAGTGGAAACGCACCTTGCCTGGACTTACTGTGAGCCCGCTAGAGCCACGGCTAGAGCCCGTAGCCGAGCTCCCGGTACTCCCGGCCTGTCCCGGCACGTGTGCTGCGTCCGGCCTCGCTTGCTTCGCCTCGCTCTGCGTCTGACTGCCACAAACACTCACTCCTATAGTGTGCCCCCAACCATCCTGATTCCTGCCAAAAGGGAACTATTCAAGCCACGAGCGTGTAGTGCGGTCACCGGCCGGCGGCGCGGCAGCTGGCGCCGGCAGCGCTGCAGGCGGCGGTCCGCGCCATGCGCCGGGCTATCGGTTCCTGATGGGCCTCGCAGAGCGGCTCGCGGGTATGAGCTACGGCGGCGGGCC
>BDDC01000011.1:159469-187596 GCA_001662425.1 Chlamydomonas sphaeroides
TTAGGGGTCGGAATACTTCCCTCAAGGGCAGCTCCAACCGGGTACGTGGAAGGGCTGCGAGTCTACCCCACATACAACCTACTGCAACCAAGCAGCGCGGCACCGCAGTACCTCGCAGGCGTCTACCTAGCTGGCCCCTGCTCAAGCTTTCCATCAAGGATCACTACAAGAATGCGTGTCCTTGACTTGCACATTTCCGCAGTATGTATGTAGCGGCACAAAACTCCGATGCAGAGTGAAGCGCGCAGGGATGTTGGGCGACCCGCATGCACGTTGACCTGGAAGAGAGGAACCAAGGCCGCCGCCATCGCCGCTGGGTAGGTTTGGCAGCATGGTTGGGGCCGTGGCGGCCTGCTGAAGCCGCGGTTTCTCCCAAACCAATCTTTGGAGACCAGCAGGGGAGACCTCCCGCCCCTGACGGAGGCACAGCCGGCCAACGAGTAGAATTCGTTACATTGGCCCCCGCAGGAGGAGTAGAGCTGTGAGTCCCTCGCTCTACACATCGATGCGCACAGAGTCAAATCATGTACGCCACACATCACACGGCAGCACCAGCAGGGGAGGCGAACCTATCCAAGCAAGAGCAAAGTGGGGCGACCCACAGCTGGCCGGGCGCCCGCCCCCGCCCCCGCCCGCACCCACCTGCCAGGTGCTGCGTGGTGTCGGCGGTGTGCAGCCAGAGCGCGGGCTGCTCGTCGGGAGGCACGGTGCGCACCTGTGGGGTAGGTCCGTGGGGGACACGCAGCCCGCACACTTGTCGCGACACAGCGTGTGACCAAACATGGCATGTTACCTGCCGTGAAGGTGCGGAGATTGGGGCCATGAGGGGCAACTGCGGTGTGTGTTTGGAGGCGTGTCGTACGGTGTGGGGGCAGGTACGTAAGGCGTGAGAGCAGCGTTGCCCGCTGTCTCTCAGCCTGATCCTAGGATGCTGCGTAGAGGCGCACTATGTAGCTAACCTTTGACCAACCTATCTGAGAGACCCGTCCACTGGACGTTAAGCAAAGTTGCGTGTAAGCAAACACGACTGACCTGCGCCAGTCGTCCCAACTTTCCTGGCTTGACCCCACCGTGACACATGCGAGCCCCCAGCGGCTTTGCGAGAGGCCGCGCTGCTGTGTGGAGCAGCACCAGAACGTTCTCGCCCGACGCATCAGGCTGAGTGACCCCTGGGCACATGAGACGGCCTATGTCACATTTTGTGGCATGACACGCTGCTTAGCCGGGGTTGTAAGCGCGTGCCAGGTCCATCTGGCTGGCCGGTACGCAGGCCCTGGCTGCACGCGCCCCGTTGGCGCACGTCCCTTCAGTTCCCGCGCGCGCAACCGCCCCACCTCGTTGTCGACGTAGGCCAGCATGCCGCCGTAGCGGACAACTTCCAGCTTCAGGGGCACGCCTGCAGTGCGCGTGGGTCGAGCGGAAGTCGCGTGCGTGTAGGTTGAAAGAGGCTACTCTGGGAGGCGGGGGCAGTGGGTACAAACAGAAGGAGGAGGAGTAGGAGGAAGAGGAGTCAGCAGATGGGGTCACCTTGTCGCTGTTCCGCACGCGGTGTGCGTACCTGTGAGGTTGGTGAAATGCTCAAGTGTCGGCACCAGCCTGTCCGTGAACAGCTCTGGTACAGCCACGCGTAGCTTGGCCTGCGCACGCCAGCGAATCGGCGCAAACGTACTTCAATGTTACGTTGCCCGCGCGCTTGCTTCGAGACGGCTGGACTGCGCAGGCGTGTCCCCCGACGCCTGGCACGCATGCAGGGCCTTCGCACTGAGCGAGTGTCTTCCCGCCGGATGTCTGCCCGGGTTCGCACTCCGTGTCTGACCCTGCCTGCCCGGCTGCCTGCCCCGGTCGCACATGTTCCGTGTTGTCCGCCAGAAAGAGGCACGTATGCATGCTTCTTGTCAATCTCGGGTAGTTGGGCAGCGTGCTGTTGCAGCTGCGCACAGTGTGGGCGGCGGGAGAGCGCGCGCACGATGCTAGGGAAACTAGAGAGGCCCGGAGCCGCCCGCTGGAATAGGATTTGCAACATTTGCTCCTTTGAAGGGAAGCACAACTACGTCATCGTGCCACGCACGCACCTGTTGCGCCGGAACATGACGTCTTCGGCCAGGCAGGCGCCGCTCTGTAGGAACGCTTGTTCATCATCTATCTGAATTGCTGTGATGCAGACTGCCAGGAGCATCAGCCCAAGCGCCAAATGCTCTAAAGCGGCCATGGCGTTTGTCAGCCTTTTTCTCGTCGCGCCGGATCAAAAACATATAACGTGAATTGCCAGCACATCGTCTGCCTTCAATTTGTCCCTTGACAAACGCAGCTGGGCGTAAAGGGCGTCAGCCCGGAAGGATAGCGCTTCTCTCGGCGCTTGCGCAGACTTGAATTCCGCTCATATCGAGCTTAGCGAGTGTCCCCACACACGTGCTTTCAGTATCGGCGCTAGTTGGGCTTGGAGTTGCGTTTACGAACAGAAGTACAGTCTGCGTGCATGGCCGTTAACTCTCGGTGTGCGCTGCGTTTGTCGTAGGATGTTCAGCTTTCATACATGTAGCGCTGTTCCGCAGCACGATCGGCACTTTCACTCCCGGCCCCACCCTGGAACCCCGGCCCCACCCCGGAACGCCCCGGAAGCCCGCCATCCGCCGGCAGTGCCCCCACAGTGGCCTGGTATTCATCGAAGTCGGTTCACAAGGAAGGCCCCGTTCCTCGAAATACTGGACCGGAGCCCAAGCAATGACCACGTTCGCAGAGCTACGACTTCGGACGGACGGTGCAGCCCTAAGGGCTCCGCCAAACTCAAAAATGTGCACTTCGTGCTTTCCAGTCAGCAGTTGTGAGACTCTAGCGCAGGGAATGGAAACCTAGTATCCCCACGTAGTATCCCAAGCCATGGAGTTTGTCACCCACCCCGGCTGACCAAGCCGGTGGCTGGTCCTGAGTCATGACTTGGTTGTGCCCGAGAGCCCGACCCACGGCGTGTACCGGTATCTTACCCGCTTCCAAGTCACCTGGGGTGGATGACTTCCCCTCGCCTTGGCCGGGAAGTCACCTGAGGTGACGCCAAAGACGATAGCGCCTAGCGAAAATAAGCATCTCGGGTGCCTTCGCTAGCCTTTGGCAGCGTGAGGTCACCCAGCCCGGTTGACTCGAGTCCCAACTGGCCAACATGTGGATGACTTGGGTGACCTGGGTAACTAAGGTACGAGCCTTGACCCACGCGAAGGATGACCAGGCGGCGCCGGGGTGCGAACCTACATCGGGGGTCCGTAGATCCCTGCCCCCCGGCCGCTGGCGTGAGGTGCCGGCAGGCTGCGGCGGAGGTCCAAGACAGGCGCCTGCCCCCTCAGCCCCAATGTCCGGATCCGTCGACGCTCGTCCCCGCCGGCGCACCTCCCACAGACATACAATACATGCGCCGTCCGCTGCTTCCTCTACGGCCGCTGGCGCGGGGCTTAGGGCGTTAGGAGCGCCGCGACATGCTGGCATCCTCACTGGCCCCCGCTGCTCAACCTAGACGCGATGACGTGATGACGGACTGACTAAATGACCGCTTCGTTCCGTCGCTCCACAGGTTCGCCCCCTTGCGCGTGCGCGGGGCCGGGAGAGGCATGGCCTCACGCCAGCAGCCGCCCCATATAGACGCAGCAGCCCGCCTTGGCAGCAACGGCTTCGTTACACGCTTCTGTCAGGTGCATTCGCACGCTCCTCGGCTTTGCTGGCACTTCTACGTCGACCCCGCTAACCGCGCAGACACCTAGCACCGTTGACGCCATCACACATCACGACGACGTCTTTACACGGTTCACCGAGTGACGGGCCCCTGGGCTGCCGAAATTGGGCCGCTGTTATTGCAGGCACACCCGACTCGCTCCGCTACTATGTCCCGGCCGCTTTCTCAGGGGCGATTGCTGTAGCCGGTCCGCGCCTGTCCCCTGTGCGTAATCAGTCGTGCTTGGCGGTGACGGCGGCCGCCTTGATTGCCTTGTTCAGCCGGTCCAGGAGCTCCCGGCGCTGGTGCGCGGGGATCTGCAGCGTGTCCTGCGGCGAGCGGGAAGCCAACCGACGACCCTCCGTCAGCGCGCGAGACACGGGAACTTGAACGCAGGCCGCGGTCTTCCTCTTGTTTAATGGCCGCAGTTGTGTCTACAACGCGGACAAGCGGCGAGCTCGGCGCGTACCTTGAGGAAGGGCGGCAGGCTGTCGGCCACGCTGCCGAGCTGCAGCGGCGTGTACAGAAAGAACTTGGGCGGCTCGCTGCCGCCCGGCACCGAGCCGTCCAGGCCCATCTCGGCCAGCTCCTCGTCGTCCAGCCCCACCTGCGGCACAGCAGCCAACCGGTGGCGTCGACGAGGCGCACAGGGCTGATAAATGCCCCAAGTGAGTCGCGGGCGCGCAGGCGTCGGGCCCCTTGCCGGCACGGCTGCCCTTGGGTAATATGCCGAGGTCGGCAGCGCGCACGCCGGCAAGGCCCGTGCGGCACCCAGCCGGCCTGCCTTGGGCGGTGGTGATCCGGGGCTTGACACGACTCGGGGGCTCTGGCGATGCGCGGTGGCCAATGGGCGCGCCGTTGCCGCCCCGCGCCCTGCGCACCTCCTGCAGCTCGATGGCCAGGCCCGTGCCCAGGTGCGTGAGGCGGCAGTGCTCGGGCTGCAGCGACACTGTGTCCACGTGCCAGTCCAGCATGCGCTCGTACATGATGAGCTTGGCGGTGCGCGGCGAGGGGGAGCTGCGGAAGGGAAGGGGCCAGGCAGCCGCGGTGCGCGGAGAAGCGGTGAGCTTGGCCGTGCATCCGGCACAAGCGGCATGCCAACCAACACGGAGGAAGGGACCAGGCGCAGGGACAGCTGGTGGCTGTTGGGCCCGGCCTTTGGAGCAAGGGTTGCAGGGCGCGCTCCAACCCTGAAGGCTGGTTGCCCACACGCGTGCAGCTTACCCTGGGCCCCCGGCGCGCGGTGCGGGGCTGCTCGCCGGCTTCTGTTCTGCGGCGGGCGTGGCTTCGCGCTGCGCCGCCGGCGAGCGCATGGGGCCTACGGCGGGGCCCAGCTGCGCGCCCTCCTGCCCGGCCATAGTGTTGGCCTCCGCGCCCAGGGGGGAGCGCGCCGGCGCCGGCGAGCGCGCCACCGGCTTGCTGGCGGACGCGGGCGACAGCGCCGACGCGCGGCCGAGCTGTGCCTGTATTCACACGCGTGCACGCACAAGCCGTAAGCATACGTACCCTGGCTCCATATCAGCACGTGTACAGGCCGCTCGGCAGCAGTACCGTGCGCAGCATGACACCTGGCCGCCCCCACCTGGCCGCCCGTGCTGCGCGGCTGCAGGCTGAGGTCGGGGCCCGTTGCGGCCATGAGGGCCATGGCCCGCGCCACCAGGTTCGAAACCGTGCAGCTGTCCTGGTTGCTCATGATCGGGTCGCCGGAGGCGGGCACGGCGCCGCCGGCCTCGCGTTGCGCCGCCGTGCGGGGGCTGACGCTGCTGCCAATGGCACCCTGGGTTGCAGGCGCAGGAGCAGGGCGGCGCTGGGAGTCAGGGTACTCACGGCAGATGGTAAAGGCAGAGCGTGGGAGACCGGAGGGACCTGCCTGGTACTGCTGCGCGAAGCGCGCGGGCGACAGCTGCGGCGACGGCGGGCCAGCGCGGCGCGGCGCGGGGCTGCTGTGTAGCACGCCGCTGCCGGCCGTCGCCATGGTGGCCTGGCATTGGAGTTCGGTAGGCCGCTTGAGTTCGTGGAAGGTGCAGGACATGCAAGGCGGGACAGGGAGATTACCGCAGCGCACCTGCCGGCCCACGGCAGGCGACGGCGGCAGCGCCGCGGCCGCCGCGGCGGCGACCATCGCGGCGGTGGAGCGCCCGCCCGCCAGCGCGGGCCCCTACACAAGAGCGGACCCATGGCGGGCCAGTCAGCAGCGCATTCAGCCGGGGGCCCTTGCCCACCTGACCATGAACCTGATCCCGACCCACCTGCTGCGTCTTCTCGCCGACGTGAGAGAGGTCGTGAGTGCCCGCGATGGTGCCAGCGGCGGTGCCGACCGCCAACGGCGCCGTCGGCTCCGGCTGTTGGCCCTTGCGCGCGGACGCCGGATTGAGGTCTGTAAAGCTGAACTGCCCCGGGCCCTGCGCGGTGTGGGCAGCAGGCCGCCGTCAAGGCAGCGGAGGGATCAGCCAGGCACGTGGCAGCTCCTGCTGAGTGACGTCGTGGGCCGCCAGCAGCACATGCACTTCACAGAAGGTTCCAATGCAGAGGGCCCCGAGCGCAGATCGCAGCAAGTGATGTGTCCGGTGCAACCCTCACTTTGCTGTGGCCGCCAAGCATAAAGGCCTCGGGCGCGCCCATGCCGTGCGCCGCAGACACGTCAGTCGCCAGGGCGGCCCCGCCGGCGTTGCGCTGGCCGACGCTGCAGATGCCGTCAATGGGGCTGCCACCGGAGCGCCTGCGGCCACAAGAGGCAGTGGTGAACAGCGAACAGGAAACGTTCAACCCTATGCGGCAGCGGGCAGCGCTGGCATGCAGTACCTGCTGCGCGGGCATGGCTACATACCTGCCCTTGGCGGCGCCCGACGGAACGTCGGCCTGGCTCTGCGGGCCGCCACCCGCCAGGGGCGTCGAGCTCGTGCGCACCGCTGCTTCGGCCTCGGCGGCCAGCGGCACCAGCGCCGACGCCAGGTGCGATTGAATGCTCGGGGTGGGGGCCCTGGCAAGCAGCCAAGGAAGTGCACGTCACACAAGGTGCGGACAGCGGGAAAGCAGGGGGGACACGGCCCGCGGATAGCAGCGCGCAGCCGGCTTGCTACATGCTTCATAGCTCCGCACCTGAGGATGGGCAGCATCTGCACCGCGCGCAGGCACTCGGTGCTGACGCCGGGTCCGCTGCTGCGGGCGCTGGAGTTGGGCACGCTGAGAGCGTCGCCGCCCAGGAGGCCCTGCAAGGGGCGCGCACCTAGTTACAAACTTCCAGCAGGTCCCCAGCCCCAGCCCCAGCTGCATGCGTGGTAGCTCTGCCAGTGCGGACAACCAACATGTGCGTTGCGTGCCCACCTGCAGGCGTAGCTGCACGCCAGGTGTGGGAAACTGCACGCCGACGCCGGGCGAGGGCGTGGGGAATTGCATGCCAACGGCGCGGGGCCCAGCTGTCCGCTGGTCCACCGAAGCGCCACGCACCGCGCGCGACGCGGGCGTGGCACCGGTGCGGCCCTCTGCCAACGGGGTCGGCGCCTGCGAACAACACAAATTTATCCTGAAGCTCTGCTCTCGTGCTCGTGAACTCGTGCTGGCCAGAACGCGTCCGGTCGCCTCACCGCTTCCTCGGGCCCATCAGCCGGCGGCTCCCCATCCCCGCCCGCGTCGATGTCCCCGCCCGGCAGCTGGTCGATCTCTACGCCCGCCGCCTCGTCCTCGCCGGCCGCCAGCCGCTGCTCCGCCTCGCCCTGCTCGTCCCCACCCGCCGCCTCGTGCGCCTGGACCTGCAGCATCTGCAGCGCGCGCGAGTCGTGCAGGGCCTGCTGCGTCAGCGCCAGCTCGCGCTCCTGCTCCGCCAGGCGCAGCAGCATGTCGCCACGCTCCCGCAGCAGCTGCTCGATCTGGGCCTGCAAGTATCAGGTCCGCAGGAGGCGGGCCGAGTAAGCGCGCGCAGGTGCGGACGAGTGCGCACGCACAGCGCAGCATCAGACAGGCCCACACAGTTGTTCCAGTGCCGCGACGCGCGACGCAGCCATGTGGGTCGGGGGTCAGCGCCCCGCTGCTGCTTCTGTGGGACTCACTTGCTGCTCCTCCAGCCTCGTCAACGTCTCCTGGCTGCCGGCGGTCTTGAGCTTCTGCTCCGCGTGCTCGGCGGCGGCCTGCCACAGCCGCGCCCGCTGCTCCATGTGCTTGATCTGCGTCCAAGCCAAGCACCCGGGGAACGTGCAGTCATTGCTAGGTTTCCCCTGCGCGCCGAGCCCGTGCCTCACGTATACCCGGCGTGTGCCGAAGGTGCCTG
The DNA here is from genome assembly GCA_001662425.1 of Chlamydomonas sphaeroides. Classification (NCBI taxonomy): domain Eukaryota; kingdom Viridiplantae; phylum Chlorophyta; class Chlorophyceae; order Chlamydomonadales; family Chlamydomonadaceae; genus Chlamydomonas; species Chlamydomonas sphaeroides. Next base: position 167,431 of record BDDC01000011.1, read on the forward strand.
CCCACCGTCCTTTCACACCTGCTCCTCCGTGTACTCGACCTGCTCCGCCAGCACCTTCTCCAGCTCCTGAATCTTAGTGGCCTGCGCGGAGCCGCGCAACGTACAGCACGTGTGAGGTCTCATCCACGCCATGCGACTTATGGGCCCAGGTTCCTGCACCCGCCCTTGGCATGGCCGGATCGATGCCGCTGACTGCAAATGTTTCGTGCGCGCCTGGGCGAGCAACTCAAGAGGCCTTGGGCCCAACTAAGGTTGTCGTACGGCATGCTTGCTACTCACCTGACAACCGCTTAGGGCTTGGGGGCTCACGCCCTTCTTTGCCCTTAAGTCGCACATGCTCCCGACATGTCAAGTACCGGTACTCTGCCCACCAAAATTCCAGCGCCCTGGCTCAACCGGGCCTCCCCGATCTCGGCACCACATTTCGTGACCGTAAGCATGACCAAGCACTGGCAGCGGGCCGGGCCGTTGTGGCCGGCATTGGCCCCAGGCGTGCCACAAGCGCGCCTGCCATCCCCCTGTGGCCCACCTTGAGGTCGTCGTACAGCGTGCGCAGCTCCGCCAGCTGGCGCTGTGGAGGAGCAGCAGTATCCCGCAATGTGACGGCAGCGATCGGTGAAAGGCGTCACGGCCCAGACTCAAAGGCACCATGCAGCTGGACAGCCGCACAGCAAACCCAACAGCGGCCGGCAGCAGGTCGTGAAGCCCTGTGGTGGCACACACCTGCAGTTCCACGACGGCGGTGCGCTCGCGCTGCCCGATTTCATCCATGCGTGGCAGCGGCGCGGGTGCGAAGGCCTTGACCGGCGTGGTGCCCGTGGCCGGCAGCGGCGGCTGCCGCGCTGCCACCGCCGCCGCACCTGCCTCGGTGCTGCCTGTCGCGCCCGCGCTCACGCCGCAACCGGACGGCCCTGCGGCTGCAGCACCCGCCCCAGCCGCTGCGTGGGGAGCGGCCGGCGGCAGGACCGGCGCCAGCGGCGCAGCCGGCACAGCAGGGAGGGGCGCCTGCACCGCACCATCCACCGCCTCGTTGGCAGGCTTGCTGGCTCCCCGGCCATTGCGTGCGGCTGGTAGCCGGCGCGGCTCTCGCAGCGCGTCCGGCCGCTGGTCCACAGCGGGCGCGGCCTTGGCCGCAGCCGCGAGCTGGTGCATGGGCGGAGGCTTCTCCGCTGCCGGTGAAGGTGCTGCCGCGCCATCCTGCTGCCCGGGCTCGGCGGCTGGGCCAGCGGACGGCGGCGGGTCAGCCGTGGCCACTGCAGTGCGCCCAGCGGAGGGCTCCTGCTTCCTGTCCTTGGTATTCCGCTGCTTCTTGATGGCGCCCTCGCCGGTGGCTGCCGTTACAGCCTCGCCGCCAGCCATTGCAGCGCTGGCGCTGAACGCATTGCCATCCGCGCCTGACTGCGGTAGGTGTGGGCCGTCGGCCTTGCCGCTGCGCCGCTTGCTGTCGGCGGCCTTGCCCGAGCGTGCTTGCTGCCCCGGATCCGTCCCGCCGCTTGCGACAGCCCTGATGGGACCAGCCTCGGCCGGCTCCGGCTCCGCTCCTACGGCTGCCTTCTGCTTTTTGTTCTTTGGCTCGCCCTCGGCCTGCATTTCCGCTGCTGTGGAGCGCTTCTGGTTGCTGTGGCCTTTCTTGGACGCTGGTTTGGTGTCCTCAGCGTTTGCCACCTGTGCACCGGCGGACTGCTGGTCCGGCTGTGGGACCGGGGGCGCGGAGAGCCCCTTGCGGCCCCGACCGATAGGCTCGCTCTCGACCGGCGTCACGTCCGCTGCCTTCGCCTCGTCTGGCACGGATGAGCGCCCACGCGATCGAGCCGCTGTCCTGCTGCCCAATAGCGGCTCGTTAAGCATCGAGCTGCGCAGTTGCAGTGCTTCGCGCGACACCCTCTCTCCCGCTGTTTGCTTGGTCGTCGCCTGCGCATTTACAAACGGTAAGGCAAGCCCAGGCGCTCCAATTAAATGCATAGCTCTGCTATTCGAGGCTGTCGCACCAACCTTGTTCGGCGGCTCCGCGGCTGTCGCCCCGGTCGTCGTGGTCTTGCTGCGAGTCATCCTGGTTCCGAGCTCGCCAAGCAGGCGGAACTGCCACTCAACAAATTGTGTATGCTATCCAGGTGCTGCCTGAGCTGACTACCGAGCCGTCCGCAAGCGCCGAGTGGAGCTAGGTCCCGACAGCTGCGACCAACACTCAAACTCGGCTGCGCCCAAAGTCACTGCGGGTGTGTTCCGTGCATGTAAGCATTATTTTTGTTGGTATGTGTGTAAAACGCAGAGGCGGTGTGCATACTGCGGGATCGCACACTCAAGACAACTAGACAAGTTCGTTTACACACACTGATCGTTAAACGGGTAATTTTCTCCTACAAAAATTGCATAGCTCCTCGCCAGCGCTACTCAGGGTCGGATCGTACGGTTACGCTGCGAAGTTAGGGCGGGGCGCCTCGAGCGCCTTCAGTACCCTTGTAAATATGCTTACGTGCTGGGTGGCATACCGCTGGTAGGAAAGCCGCGTGCAGAAATGGACATCGCGGCGGCATCCCTTGCAGCTGGCAACGGTGCTGCCGAGGCACCCTGTGGCAAGAAAAGGCGGGATGCACTTGAGAACAGCTTGAAGGCGAGGGGAAGCCCGAGGTTATCCCTCAGGTGCGGGGGCAACTGGCTCCGTTTACGGACCCGACCAGCGGGCGCTTCCAGCGCTCCACTCATATGCAAGCTGGCATGCTCGCTGCACCTGACGCCGTCCAAGCGGCGCCCTGTTCGACAAGATGGCCCCTCGTCTGTGGTTTTGATGCCGCTGGAAACGCTACAAACGACTCTGCCTTATTGTGCCAAAGCGTTACGACACGCGCGACACGCGAGGCACGTGACTGCGCATTTTCCGTGGCCCATCGCTCGGTCACCCGCCGTTTCGCTTCTGTTTTCCGCGGCCCACCCGCAGGCAACTGAATGCGACGCTCGCGGCCGCGCTCATGGACGCTCTGCGGCCCACGCCGCTGGTCGTCACGCGGGAATACCGCAACTTCTTGTCGGCCCATGTGTGGGGTCTCACGCTGGGCTGGCAACTGATCCGCACCGCCGCGGAAGCCAGCTATTTGGCTACGCACGGCCTGGGTTGGGATACGGTTGTCATCCAGGTCTTCCTTACTCTATCCTTGGGTAAGCTTGTCCCCGGGGCGTCGTTGTGCTGCCAGCCCGCCACGCAGCTCTGTCAGCCTTCACCTCACACGCCGACGCTGTGTCCCCTCTGCCCATCCCCGTAGCCAACCTAGCGCTCGCGTTTGTGGCCCGACCGCTGTGGCTGCGACGCCGTGATGATGCATGCATCTTCATGAATTGCTGTTATGCCGTATTCACTTTCGCCAAGGTGGGGCGGCCGAGCGGTGGCCGCAAGCAGCTGTGTGCCTCTGCTCATCGCTGCCCCTCCTGCCTCCTCCATGCTGCGCCACCTCAGCTTGCCACTTCCTCGCTCCCTCCTGCCCCTGCTTTTCTGCTGCTGCAGGTCTGGGATCTCGTCCCCCGGCTCCCCGATGAGCGGCACTACCTCTTGAAGCACTGTCTCCTCTCTCTCGCGGACACCGCCTTTTGCCAGGTGCGCGTCACCCATCGCCGCACACAGCGTGCCCACACAGGCCATCCGAATTTGCCTCTGGTCGCACCATGCCTATGCGCTGCGGCCGGCCTTTTCCTGGGTAGCCTGGCTTGCTGGCCACCGCCGCCGCCAGCCCGCCGCTTGCGCCCTGCTCATCCGCGCATCTGGCGCCGTACGCTTCGGCCTCCGGCCGCAGGTGCCCGTACACCGCATGTACCGCATGCAGCTGCTGGATGCTGCCGTACGTATCGGCGTCTGGCGGCGGTATGACGTGCTACCGGGCTGCAGTACGGCAATCGTCATGACGGTGTCGATGTGCTGGCAGGCGCTGCTGCTGGCGATCAGCGCCCTGCTGCAGGCCAAGCACGTTGACGCGCTGCGCCGCACGAGCCTCGGCGCCAGCCCGGCCCAGCATCCTCATCCTCAGGAGCAGAGTGGCGACCGGCTGAGCCAGGAACCGGCTGGGTCGCACGCAGCAGACGAGGGCCCTGGGCCCAGCAGCGGCAGCGGCGGCTCGCTCGCGGCGATCGCACCGGCAACCAGCATGTTGGCGTCGGCGGCAAGGACGCGGCAGCGGTTCAGCAGGCGCAGCGCGCCGCCGAGCGTCTCGGCCGCAGCCGCGCCCGAGCCTCTGCCCCTGCTTGCCGGCCCGGACCCGACGGCAGTGGCCGACCCCGCACTGCCGGCCCTTGCGGCACTGCCGGCGTCAGCTGCCGGCCCGCGGTTGTATCGACCCTTGCGCCGGGTACGGTGGGGCGAGCGGCAACACGCTCTACCCTCGCTGCAGTACGCCGCCGATCGGCGTTGCTCTCGGCGAGCTGTGCACTGTTGCACCCGCCTTGCCCATCCTCACCGCATGCTGTACGGCCCCTCCTCCTAACCGGCACTGCCTTAACTCGCCTCGCTCCCTCCTGTGCGCCCAACGCCTTCTGGCCGCAGCTGACGGGTGCCGACGACGGCCCAGGCGCCGCCACCGCGCTGGCTGCCTCCCTAGCCGGGAGCGCTGTGTCGCCCGACGCCGGAAGCATGGGCGCGTCGATGGGCCACTTGACCAGCGCCGTCGGCAGTGTACCCGCGACGCCGTTCCTGTGGAGTTCCTCCAAGTGCTCGCGGGACTTCAGCTCAGCGCGGCGGCTTCCCGTGTGGGATGAGGTGCGCGCTGCACCGCACCCTGCCTCTGCGTCCCCCGGTCCCGCACCCGCGCCGGAGTCGCCTCTGCTGCCCGTTGCATGCCGCTCAGCGGGCCCTTCGCCGCGGCCCCGCCACCACCGGCTGCTGCTGCTGCTGCTGCTGTTGCGCCGCACAGGTCGACGCCGCGGCCGAGGCAGCGGCCGAGGCCGAGGCCAAGGCAGCGGCTGCGCAGACGGGTGGCCCCGACCTCTGCCTCACCGCCTGGCTGGCCGAGATGGTGGAGGCGGCCATGTCGGAGCAGCACGCCCTGGATCGGCACTGCAGCGACGGCTGCCCCGTCCCCCACACGGCCGAGGGGCTGTTGGACAACGAGTGCAACCACGCGCTGGGCGGCGCTGTCGTGCTGCCCGCGGCCTGCCTGTCGGACGTGGTCTCCTCGCCGGGCGAGGCCGAGCCCAGCGGCGGTGGCGCTGCCTCGGGCACCGGGGTGGCAAGCCAGCGGCCCGCCGAGAGTTCGAGCTCCGGCTGGTCGTCGCACCAGGCCCAAGCCCAAGCCCCGCAACAGTCGCCGACGCCGCTGCAGGTGCGGCAGCGCTGCGGCAGCTGGGGCAGGGCTTTGCATGGGGAGCCGCGGCTGACACAGGACCTGCCGGGCGCCCACACGGCGCCGACGCAGGTGCGGCAGCTGCTGTCGTCGGCGCAGTCTCTGGACGAGCACGAGGCGCGGTCGTGGACGGAGCCGGAGCCGCTGGGCGCCGGTATAGGCCGGGGCCAGCCGTCGTTGCGGCTGCCGGAGCTCGCGCCCGGCGAGGCGGAGCAGCGACGGCAAGAGCAGCACATGGAGGGGTAGGGCCCGGCCGGCACGTGGAAATGCAATATCGCCTGACGAGCGCAGCGCAGGGGATCACGTGTGCCACTGGAGAGTGCACCTCACGTCGCCGTGCGCCGCGCGGCTGCGCCCCTTCCCCTGACAGCCCGTGCATCCGCTGGCCCGCAGGTCCACCGGCCCGCTGCCAATCAACTTCGTGGTCTGGACGGCACCCGCTGCACCCCACGCCGCCGGCGCCCCGGACGCACTCGACTTCGCCGCATCGGCCGAACACGGCGGCTACGAGTCGGCGGCCCAGCGGCGCGCGCTGCTGCCGCCCGCCGCAGCCGGGCCCGAGCACGATCCCCAAGAGTACGCGGAAGAGCTGACACTCGGGCCGCACGGGCCCGCGCCGGCTGTTGTGCGCATCGCCGCAGCGGGGTCCCAGGGGCGCCACCACGCGGCCCAGGTGCCAGCCGGGCCTCAGGCTGCGGCCGGGCTCAGGCCAGCGCCACGGCGGGGGCGGGACCTGGGCCTCATGGGCATGGCCCCGGAGGCGGCCTCGGCCCTTCGCCGCCTGGTGGCGGGGCCCTCCAGCTACGTCCTGCTCTCGCAGCTTCGCGCCCAGGTACGATGCAGGAGAGTACGGCAGTGCGGCGGCGCGGCAGCGGCGTGTGTCCCGCGCTCGTCTGCTTGTTTGCCGGGTCCAGGCTGGGTCGCCCGCACGCTGGGCGCTTGGCGCAACACCGCCGCCCTGCTTTACCCCGCTCGCCCTCGCAGCGCCTTCAGACACCGGGGGCGCCCGTACCGCAGCTGCCGGCGGCGCTCGGCTCCTTAGCGCCTCGCGCCTGCGTGCAGCTTGTGGTGACCTCGGCCAGCCCCGAGGACCTGCCGGCGACTTGGCGCGACACCGTTGCTGCCGCTTTCGCAGCGGGGTGAGGGGCGCATGCGGCCAGGGCTGGGCAGACCAAAGGCAGGCTGGGCAGACCAAACGCAGGCTGGGCGGACCAAACGCAGGCTGGGCAGACCAAACGCAGGCTGGGCAGACCAAACGCAGGCTGGGCAGACCAAACGCAGGCTGGGCGGACCAAAGGCAGGCTGGGCGGACCAAAGGCAGGCTGGGCAGACCAAAGGCAGGCTGGGCAGACCAAAGGCAGGCTGGGCAGACCAAACGCCTTCCCGGTGCCTGCCTGCCGGCGGCCTGACCGTTGACCTGTGCCTGCCTGCGTGGCTGGGTGCCCCTCCGTGTCCGCAGCGCGCCCGGCTGGGAAGTGGCGAGCGCCTCTGTGCGCCGCGGCAGCCTCATCGTACACCTGGACCTGGTGTGGACGGATGAGGGGAACGGTAACGGCCGCGGACCCGAGCAGCCGCCCGGCACCATCCGGCAGCGCTCCGGCTCGGCCATGGGGCTCCTGAGCGCGTTGGCGCAGCCGCAGCCGCTGCCACAGTCGCGGCGCGCGTCGTTGTACGCCGACGGCTCGCTGGTGAGCCCCTTCCAGGCGACGTCAGAGGAGGTCATGCGCTTCTTGACCGGTCCGGTGGCCGACGCCGATGCTGAGGCCCATGAGGCGACGGCGCCGCCGCCGCCGGTTGCGCCGGCGGCGGCCGCTGTGGGGGATGGCCAGCTCCCCGTGCCGCCCATCGCCGTCCTACTGCGGTACCTGGAAGGCCTCGGGGTGCCGGGCCTGACCGCTGCGCTTGACCTGCCGTACCACCTCCGTGAACTGTACGGCCAGGATGAGTACGCGTCCGTACAGTACGGGGTGTACGGCGAACCGAGCACCATTCTGCGTCACGACGCAGATGGCCCCGTGCCAGCGTCCGAGCCAGCGCCGGAGCCCGAGCTGACGCCGGCGCAGGCTGCGGCAGCTGCAGCTGCGGCCGGGGGCCTGCGCCGGCGCCGCCGCGGCCGCCGCGCCAGCACCGCCGATGCCGGCGCGGCGGACTACCGAGCATTCGCGGCGGCTGCCGATCCAAGCGAGCCGAACGCTCCCATCGCCCCGCCCGCCGACGCTGGCATGGGGTGGGCCGACAGCGACATGTCAGCGCGCCGCCGCAGCAGTGCACTCGTGCTGCACGGCATCGCCGCCGCACCCGCGCTCGCCGCCGCTGGCGGCAGCAGCGCCTCGGCGCCGGGCCACGCGCCCGCCTCGAAGACCAGCTGCTCCTCCTCCACCACGAGCCAGGCCCGCTCCGCCGCCGGCGCGCAGGGCCTGCACGTCTACAACCGCTTCCGCGAGGGGGAGGCGCTGCTGCGGGAGCAGCTGTGGTCGTTTGCGGAGCGCGCCTCGCGCGAAGCCACGCCGCGGCACCACGGGCAGCCCCTGGCCCAACCACCGCAACCGCCGAGCCCCGGCGATGGCCGTGCGGCGGCGCTGTGGAGCTCTGTGCCTGCGCCAGCGCGCTCTCTGGCCGCTGCCCTAGACCGTGCCTCGGACGCTCTCCATGTCAGCTATGCGCACGCGGCCTTTGCGGCTGCGTTTGTGGCGTCCTGCCTGCTGCCATCGGTGCCAGGCCCGGCCGCCGCCACGCTGCCGGTGCTGGCGTGCTGCCTGCTCGCCCCGGAGATCCTTGCAGTCGTGGGCCACGCCGCGTGTGCAGCCTTCGCCCGGCCTGAGGTCCCCCTGGCGGCGGGGATAGCAACCGGCCCGACGGTGGCCGCTGGCGGCGTCACGCGTCCTAGCGGCGCGGTTGCGGACTTGGAGGGGAAAGCGGCGTGGGTGGCGGCGCGCGTGCCGCTGCTGCTGCTGGGCCTGGCCCTGCGCAGCACCGCCCTGCTGCTGATGGCCGCGACGGCGGCTGGCGGCGCAGGGGCGTGGCTCGCGGCACTGCAGCAGCCGCTGTGCGCGGGGGCGCTGCTGGCGGCATGGCTGCTGCAGCCGCTGCTGCTGCAGGTGGGTCGGGCCCGCGTCGCCGCGCCCGCTGTACGCAAGCTCCCACCCTTTCCCATGCCTCAGCGCGCTGCCCGACTCTTGCCGTTGAGAGCGTGCCGAGCCGCGGCGCATGGGCTAGGCCGCGCCCACAGCGTGCGCGCCCCTCGCTGCCGCTCGACTGAACCCCTGAACTCCTGTGCACGCCTCTCGCATCCAGCAGGGTCCCGTCCGGGCGGTGTTCGCGCTACGGCTGCCCGGCCTCGTAGCGCTTGTGCGCCTGCTGTGCGGCGCGCCGACTGCGGCCCTGGGCCCGGCTGCCGAGCTGGGCGGCTGGGTCGGCTTCCCGGGACTGGCTGCCGCCGCGGGCTTGCTAGCCGCGGAGGCGGCTCTGGCGGCAGCGGCGCTGCTGCTGCAGGTGAGGCCGGGGCCTTGCGGCGTGTTCTGCTCCAGTCGCAGCAGCAGCAGCAGCAGCTACCAAACGAGCATACGCGCTTCAGGCCGCGCGGCAGGGCCCACCGCCTGCGGTGCACTCGACTCAAGCGGCGTGCCCCGGTGCTGCCCGCTGCCGCAGAGTTCCCGGCAGCTCGAGCTCTCCGCGTCTGCCGCTGGTGCCAGCGCCAGCCCCGCCCTGGACGCCACCGTCGCTGCGCCCGTCGCTGCAACGGAGGGGCTGACCGCTGCTCCGTCCACCACTGCGCCGCCGCTGCCAAGCCCTGCCACGCCGTCGCACCCCGCCTCGCACCTTCTCCCGGACGACTCAGCCTTCTGCTATGCCGGCTCCTTGCCCTTCGCAACTAGCACGGCCCAGTCCAATGCCAATCCGCAACCAGCCGGCGACGCCCAACTGGTGTCTGCCAGCGGTGAGGCCGAGGTCGCACGGGCCCTGGCGGCTGCGGCTGCGGCGACCGGGGAGCAGCATCCGCAGGCGCGCACCGTGGACTGGCCCGGTACGGGCTCGGCTTTGGCCGAGGCGTTCGACCCGTGGGACGTCGACCTGGAAACACAAGTGCTGGCGCTGACACCACGCACGCCGCTGCGCCTGCGCCTGAGCTTCAGCTGCTGCCCGGCCGCCCTGGAGGAGCTGCAGGTGGGGAGGGGAGGGTGGGGAAAATACTGGCAAGAGGATGTGTCGCCGTGTGAATAGCAAACCACAGAACGCAATTGCACGAAAGCCGCCGAAGGCAGGCGACTCCTGCAGGTCCGCGGGCCCACACGCATTCCGGACCCGCCGGGGTGGGGGGCTGGCATGCGCCTCGGCTGCCGCCTGGCGGCAGCGGCAGCCGTGCCACCTCTGGCCGGAGCTCGCGCCGCGTCTGCTGCCGTTTGTCGCGGCAGGCACATGGCATGCGCCGCCTGACCTTTTGTCCCCGTCCCCAGCGCGCCCTGGGCGTGTCGCCTCGCCTTGTCTCCCAACCCCCGGCCCCCCGGCTGCCCAACCCCCCAGGTGGTGGTCCGCCACGTGTCCCCCGCGGCCCTCGCCTCGGGCATCCACACAGCCAGCACCGCCCTCCACATCACGCACCAGCTCTCAGCGCCCGCCGCCCTCCACCTGCAGCTGGCCGCCAGCTCCGCCACCGCCCCAGCGGCCGCAGCTGAGGCAGCCGGGTCGCCCCAGCCAGCCCCGGTCGAGGCCGCGGGCTCGGCTGCGGCGCCGCTGCGCTTCGGGGCCGAGCTCACCGTCGTGGCCGCCCCTTCGGACGCGCCGGGCGTGTTGCACGTGGAGCTGTGGCGGCAGCGCCGGCGGCTGGCGAGTCGGCCCGTGCTGCTGGCGCAGCAGCAGGGCCCAGAGGCTGACGTCAGCACTCGCGCGGCCCCCGACGGCCGCGTCAGCGGGACCTGGGGCATCGGGCAGCCGGAGCTGGGCATGGGCTCCGTCCGGCAGGCCAAAGAGCTTGCGCAATTTTGCTCGGCCGGCGTCGCGGAGGCGAGCAGGGGAGTTGGCGCCGAGGCGGAGGTGCAGGCCGGCGCGCTGCCGACGTGGCTGGCAGACGTGCAGCGCTTGGTGGAGTCGCTGGCGGTGGGTGCGAGCGCGCTTCCCATGAGAGCCCTGGCGCCTGCTGCACGGCTCTGGCCTTGGTGTCTGGCCTGCATCTTGCCCGGCTCTCTCGCGAGCTACTTGCAAAGCCGCCATGCTAGCCTAGCATCCTTGGGTGTGGGCCCAACCCCTCGCCCGCCGCTCTGCTGCCATGCAGGCCTCGTCCCAGCCCGAGGCCGGCGACCAGTTTGTGGAGGAGCTGGGCTCCTGGATGGCGCACCTGGCCGCCCTGGAGCGGGGCCTCCTCGACGCCCATAGCGCCGCCCCCGCTGCCGCCGTCGCCCGCTTTCTCCGCATCGTGGGCCCGGGCACTGCGGCGCCGCTGGCGCCAACGCAGCAGCAGCAACAGCAGCACAAACCGAAGCAGCAGGCCGCAGCTGTGGGCGCGCCCGCGCGTCCAGAGCCTGAGGACGCGCTGGCGGCGGTGCAGCGGCAGCTGCTGGCGTGCCAGGGCCGGACACTGCTTGCGGTGGCGGCCGAGGCGGGCTGCGTGGCGCTGGCGGTGGCGCTGGCGGACCGGATGCGGCGGGGCCTGGGCCTGAGCGCTGCGGCGCTGCTGCAGGGCTGCGCCACGCCCGTGACGGGGCTGCCGCTGATGCACGCGGCCGTGCGGAGCGGCAGCAGGGCCATGGTGGGTCCGTCCCGTGGGTCGGAGGGGGCCGCCTGCGCCTAAGCGCCCACTGAATTGGCTCATGCTCGTGTGCTGCTAAGCCGGTCGTGGTTGTGCCCCTGCAGGTGAGCCTGGCAGCGTCGTGGCACGCCCAGGCTGGACTGCCCGCCGTGTGGGAGCAGGAGGCCGCGGTGCCCCTCAGCGGCCTGGCCTTGTCGCCGCTACCGCCACCCGATCAGCAGCACCAGCAGCAGCCGCGAGTCGAGCCGCTGGCGGCAGGAGGAGCCTCCACTCCGGCGGCCCCTGCGCAGCCCGCCGACCCGGCATCCTTCGGTCCCGCGCCCGCTCCCACGCCGGAGCCTGCAGCGGCGCCGGCGCCCTTCCGCGTCATACAGTTTCGCCCTAGCTCCGAAGGGCCGGGTGGGCCACAGGACGCACAAGGGCAGGCCAGCAGCTGCGTTCTCGCACTGCCACGCGACGCAGACCAGGCAGGCCCTGGCCCTGGCAGGGTGGCCCAGAGCGCGCGGCCGCTGCTCCGCTCGCCAGCAGCTGCGGCTGCCTGCGCCCAGGCCCTCGCAGCCGCCGGCGCCGACCGCCTTGCGGGTGTGTCCAGCTGCTCGGGTGCTGCGTCTGCCCCCGCGACGGCGGGCTCGCGGAGGTGCGGCGGCGCGGAGGTGTCGGGGGTGCTGCTGCTGACGCCGCTGCATGTGGCGGTGGCGCTGGCCGATGAGGGGCGGCTGTTACGACACATCCTGGCCACCTATCCGCAGGTGCGCGGGGCGGGGGAGGGGGGATTTGGAGGGGACGCTCATGCTCACGGGGCTCGCGGGCTCAGCGGACTGGCCCGACCGAAGCGGCGTGCGCCAGCGGTAGGGCCGCCACGGCGCCCAGCCGGCGCCCCGAGCTTCCAACGACCCCGCCAGGCCCCGATCCGACCGTCGCCCTGGGCTGCTTTTGTCCCTCGCAGGCGGCGCAGCTGTGGCTGCGGGAGCACGGGTCGCTTCCTGCCTGGAGCGCGAGTGAGGACGCGGAGTTGCTGCCCGACTGCGGCTGTGGCTGGGGCTGGGGCACGGAGGCCGGCTATGTGGCCACGGCGGGGCCGTCGGCCAAGGCGGGCGAGGGCGCGGCGGTCGGAGGCAGCGATGAGGTTGTGGGGGTGAGTCCGCAGGGCGGCTTGCTGGAGGCCTATGAGGCTTTTGGCGACGCGGAGCGACTGTGGGCCGCCTCGCAGGGGCTGTGGAAGGAGTGGCGCGTGTTGTGAGGTGGTGGGCCGGACGAGCGGCGTGGCCGCGAGTCTAGGCGATGGCTGACATGTCACCCTCGAAAGACAGGCGGGGGAAGGCCCTTATCGGAACGCCAATGCGTGCCGAGAGCGCAAAGCCATGACACCGTCCTTTCAGTTGCATGGCTTGGCTTCATTCTCTACATCTCATTGTCAGATTGCTGGGTGCAGTGTCCTGGTAGGGAGGTTAGCGGGCAGCTATGGCGCAGGCGGGCCAGTGTGTGCAGCCATGACGTGTGCCTTGGGCAGGTGAATGTAGACTGGGGCTCTAGGCGGTCGGGCAGTGGTGGACTAGCTGCGGAGCGTCACACGTGGGAGCGTGCCGTAGCATGGGTGCCCTGTGCTAAGAATGTGCTTGGGACGCAGCCGCGCTGGTGCTTTGTGCAACCTTGTGTGGCGTTGGTGTCATACATCCTATCTCTGGGCCGGAGCGCAGCCGCAGTGCTGGTGTGCGCGAATGCTGGTGTGCGTGAGTGTGTTCGGTCCAGTTGGTGTAGGTAGCCGTGTGGGGGGCCTGCCTCGCGGCTGGCGGCTTGGGGGGTCGGTAGGTCGGCGGCGGCCGCGCTGAGGTGCGGCGTGCGACGGCAGTTTGGCAAATTGTGCCCATCTCCATCAATTCTTTCCATTCGCGGTGCAGGACGCCTGGGTCGCGGCATGTCATGACGCTTTGATCGATTTGGCTTCGCATGGGGCGCACATGCGGGCTGCACGCGAGTGGGTTGGAGCGCGGCTGGGTGCCGTGGTCTGTCTTGGAAGCTTGGGCATCGAGGATCCGGTCTTGGAGCCGCTGGGTGTGTTAAAGGTCTGAAGCCGCTCAGCTTCATGTGAAGAGGAGGGTCTGGACCGGAAGCCTAACCGGCTTGCGGCCGTGGCTCCGAGCTCGGTGCGGGTGTCGTGGTGGGTGTGGCGACGCTCTCCGGGCGTCAAGCGAGCCTGCGATGTTATCCTCAGGCCCCCACCCAAGCGCGCCGCCGCTGCCAATGGAGGTTAGCTTGTAACCCCAATCAGTCTCACACTCTGGCTACGTGTAAGAACCAACAAGCCCGCAGCCGTTGCTGTGCAGTGCAAGCGCGGCGGGCTCTGTGCATCAGGTGGCCTCCTGCTGCACATCGACACACGGGGCCCACGCCCCCAGAGGCCCACCAACAACGAGAGATAGCTGGATGCCGGCCCCTGGCTAGGCGTGCTGTGTGCCAGAGGAACTCCCTGGCCGTGGGACCCGCTCCATCGCCGGGCATGGACGGTAGCGGCCGCGGCCTGGCCGCCACGGCCGCCGTTGTATTTATCTTTGCAGCCCGCCTGCATGGCCGCCGCAGGGCGGCGTGCTCCCCAAGCTCTGAACACGGCTCCGAGCCGAGCGTGCCCCTTCACGAGTGGCAATGAGAGCTGCGGGCTTGCGGGCGATGCAGCCCCAAGCAAGGGGCTCGGCCAGAGCCCGTACTGTACACCCCTACCTAACACTGGAGCAGACCATGCACCCACCCAGCTAGGAGCAGCCTGCTGCATCCACCCAGCGACCTTAGGGCCGCGGCTACTGCATCCCAGCACAGCACGCACCTCACTCAGAACTGTAGAATCGACGCAGGCGGAGAGGGGGAGCGGCACAGAAGAGGTCATGTGTTGACAACGTCAGCGCACGCGTCAGCGGGGTCGGGGTTGGCAGGGTGTGGAAACCAGGGGAAACTGAACGGCGACAGTTTGCTCGGAGAGTGCAGCAGTTGGGGTGTGGCGGCCATGGCCCCGCTTGTCGTACGGCCCGAGGCGCCACACATGGCACAGGTGCCGCAGGGGTGCGCCACGCCCCTCGCCGCACACCGGGGTACACCGGTTGCGGACGGTTGCGGAGAATGCGGACCAGTGCGGACTGCCGCTGCGCGCATTCCGGCGCCGCCGGTTCGTGGCGCGACAAGCGCACCGACAAGGAACCCGGCGTTGCCAGTTGGGCCCAGGGGGCCCGGCCGCGCCCGCCGCCGTTGCACAGCGATTCCTCGTTGGGCAGGACTGGGGCGTACTGTGGCGGGCAGGGGCGGGCGCTGGGACGCGCAGACGCCGGTGAGGAGAGCCACACGCGTTCGACTTGTTCCGCGCGACGGCAGAGTATGCGAGACTTCGAGCGTGGCTGGCCAGTCATGCAGGAGGTAGGAGGTGAACATGCTCGGGGGTACACATGCCGCAGTGGACAGGTGTACCTTGGCCCCTACCCATGAGGCTGAGCCAGTAGTTGTCGAGAACGTATCGAGGTATGATAATGTCTTGACAATCAAGGCCAAAGTAAATGCACCATCGAATTCGAGCCCTTTACTGTTTAAACGCCCCAGGCTAACCACACAGAAGAACGATACAAACGTACATCGGTGCTTACATAGACACCGAGAGCCATGGCTCGGGAGTCGCGCACTACAAAGAAGAAGCCTTGAAACGCCATGGGCGCCGCAGCGTCTGCCCACCCCAGGGCTCCAAGCGCTGTCGTGCGAGCCATTGAGGCATGCTCGCTGGCAGAAGTCACAAAGGCGGTGGTTGCCGCCCCGACCTCATCGCTGGCAGCGACGCGGACGTGGCATGCCGCTGCGCAGCAGCCCTCAGCAGGGTCGCTGGAGCTGTTGTTGAGCCTGGTGGCCCACTACAGCTCCGGGGGCGCTGGTCCCAAAGGCCGGCCGGTTACGGTAAGTGCTGCGGGGCACTGGGGGCGACAAGAGCTCTCGCTCACCCTTCCTCGCCACCCATTTCCCACCCCCACCTCGAAAGGTGCCTTCCATCGCAACCATCATCGCGTACCGCGACGCTCGCGACTTCACTCCGCTCATGACAGCCGCTGACGCGGGCTCCGCGGAGTGCGTCCGGGTCCTGATCGCTCAGGTCAGCCCTGCGCCCAACCGCCCGCCCGAACCCCCCACACGCCCTCACCATCCCACCTTCCTCACGCAACCCCGCGCAGGGTTCCGACCCATGGGCCTTCCACCCCGCCTCCGGCGTCACGGCGCTGCACCTGGCCGCGACCGCCGGCCACGTGACCGCGATCCAGGCCCTGCTGGAACGGCCCGTACGGCCCTCGTCGTACACGACTAAACCGTACGTTGACGTACCCTGCTACTCCGGCCTGCCGCCGCTGTCCTTTGCGGCGGCGCGGGGCCGGCTGGAGGCCGCCACGGCGCTGCTGCGGCTGGGCGCATCGCTCATGGCGCGCGGCAACGCCTGCGGCGACAAGCAGCTGGTGCGTCGCGTGGGGCTGCGGTGCCGCATGGGCGTCAGCTACTTGGGGGCTTGCAGCGGCTCGGCAAGGGGAGGCTGGCGAATGGGGTCCCGGGGTGTGCGCGTGGCCACATATGGCTTGTTCAGGCAGGCTGGGCTCGCTTGTGTAGGCGCACCTGGCTTGTTTAGGAACGCCTGGCGGTACAGCGGCGGCGGAGGTCGCCCCGCGGGCCAAGCCGCTGCCACCCCCACGCATAGGTACTTGCTGACGCGGGCGCTCCGACGCCACTGCGCTGCCCTCATGTGTCTCGCAGCCTCCGCACCCTGACGACACGGCCCGCCTTGCTGCCTTCGCACACGCAGGCCGCGTACAACATCCCGCAGGCCGGGCCGCAGGCCACCGCCGTGCACGTGGCCGCTGCCGCGGGCGACGCGCGCCTGCTGCGCCTGCTGCTGTCCTTTTACGTGAGCTGCGCCAGCCGCCGGGGGGCTGAGTGGGGCCGGTGCCACTGCCCGATGCCTGATGCCCCGTGCCTAGCCGTAGCGCTGGGACCATGGGCCGTGCAGGCAGCCCAGCCGCGCGCTAGCAGCGGGGCTGCTGGGGGCAGCCAGCAGGTCTCGGCCGGGAGCCCGCGGAGTGACGAGTGCGGCTCCCACGGTTGCGCGCCAGCCGCCGCCGGACGCCCTTGCCGCGCCTCGCCCATCTCCCCCTCCTACTTCCCCCATCGTTTCCCCCGCAGCTGGAGAACCAGCTGGTTCGTGCCAAGACCGGCCTGCATGAGCCACGCATGCAACGCAATGGCGCCGGCCACCGCGCCGCCGACCTTGCCGCCGCCGCCGTCGAGGCCGCGGCGCACCCGCCGGTGCACTCGCCCGGGCCGCTGCGCTTCCTGCTGGGCGACAGGAGCGCAGCTGAGCCAGCGGCGCCGTCGCCGGACCTGGCTCAGGCGGCGCAGGATGCGTGGCGGCCGGTGCTTGCACTGCTGGATACGTCGCGGCCGCTGCAGGACCTGCTGTCGGAGGTGTGGCGCGGCGCGACCAATCTCAAGGAGCACCGCCGCATCGACGGCGCCGTGCCGACGCTGCAGCAGCTGGCGGCGGCGGCGACAGCGGCGCAGCTGGCGGCGGCGGCGACAGCCGCCGTGACGACGGCGGCGGCCGGGGGCACGGCGGCCGCGGGGCGGCCGCAGGAGCCTGCGCCTGAGGCAACCGCCGAGGCTGCGGCGGCGGCCGTGCCTGCCGCAACCGACGCGCAGGGCATGAGGCACGAGCACGAGCCCGAGCCGGGGCCAAATCCGGCGGCGGAGGTGGTCGTGGTGCCCGCGGCGCAGGCGCCACAGCCGCAGCCGGCGGTGGCGGCGGTGGTGGTGTTGGAGGAGGCGCCGGATGCCATGCTGGAGAGCGGCAGGCTGTCGAGCGGCTTGATGGACAGCGGCAGGCTGCAGGTCAGGCCCTCGGAGCCCAGCCGCCTGCTCGGCAAGCTGCCGTCCATTGCGGCCAGCAGGCAGCGCTGCTCCCTCGAGCTCGCACCGCGGCACTCGGTGGATGCGCCCTCGGAGCGGTCGCTGGACGGGCCGCCGGAGATGCGGCGGTCGCTCAAAGGGACGCACCGGCGCTCGGGCGAGGGGCAGATTGAGCCGCGCAGCTCGCTTCGGGCACCGTCCGAGTCGTCTGAGGGGCTGCGGCAGTCGCTGGGTAGGGGGCCGCACCGGCGGTCAGGGGAGGGGCGGTTTGAGCCACACAGCTCCCTGGGCGCGCCGTCCGGGTCGTCCGAGGGGCCGCCGGGGCTGCGGCAGTCACTGAAGGCGTCGCACAGACGCTCAGCGGAGCATCCGTTTGAGCCGCACCACTCCCTGCGCGCGCCCTCGGACTCCGCCGACGGGCCGCCGGCGCTGCGGCAGTCGCTCAGGGGAACACACCGGCGCTCCGTGGAGCTGCCGATTGATCCGCACCATTCCCTGGGGGCGCTCGCCGAGCAGCAGCAGGAGCAGCCCGCTGACGGGCCGCCGGAGCTGCGGCAGTCGCTGGGAAGGAGCTCCCACCGGCGCTCCGTGGAGCTGCCCCCCGCGCCGCAGCGCCCGCTTGAGCCGCCCTCCGAGCGCCGGCGGTCTCACGACGCGACCTGTGAGCACCGGCGCTCGCAGGAGGGGCACGGCAAGCCGCACCGACAGCCGCATGACGAAGAGGTCGCCAAGCAGCGCAGCTCGCAGGAGCTGCCGCCGGAGCTACGCCTATCGTCCGCGAAGGTGTCCAACGGGCACCGGCAGGCGCTGGAGACGCCGGCCGAGCACTGGCGGTCAGCGGAGGCGGCTTCGGAACAGCAGCAGCAGCGGCGGCAGGGTCACAAGGCGCCCCCGGGGCACCGGCGCTCGGCCGAGCCTGCCGCAGAGCCGCACCGCTCGCAGGATCGGGGCTCGGCCGAACCCCCCAGCCCAGGCACCAGCAAGCTGTCTAGCCGGCGGGGGGCTGCCACCGACGGCGGCGGGGCCGGCCCCACAAGCCCGAGGCCCGCCGCGCTCGACGTCGCGGCCACGTGTCCGACGCGCGCGCCGGCTGCCGCCGCCGCCGCCGCCGCGCTGCGCTCCCCGAAGCAGCGCTCCAGTAGCGCCCGCAGCACCGCCGCCGCCGCGCCGCCGCCGCCTGCCGCCGACAGCCCACCGTCGCTGAGCCCCGTGTCCACCATCCGCAGTCGCAGCGGCTCGGCCGCGGCGCCGCCGCCGTCGTCGCGCCCGGGCACCAGCGCCAGCGGCGAGGGCCGCGCCCTCCGCGCCTCCGGCGCGGCTGCGGCGCCGCCGCTCCTGCCCGTCGACGCGGTCGCGGTCGTGCAGTCGCCGCGGCCGCCGCTGCTGCGCTCCAACAGCACCTCCAGCATCCACAGCGGCCTTGGCGCCTCGCTGCCTCGCACCGGCCGGCTCGAGCTGCCCGCGTCGCGGCCCGCGACCCCAGCCACCACCGACGGCGGCGGCGCGCCGCCGCTGACGCGCCCCCGCGCGTCGTCCATGGGCCCGGCCGCGGCACCGGCTGCCGGCACGGCTCGCGGCGGCTCGCGCTTCGCGCCGCCGCAGCTGCAGCCGGTCGTGCTGCATGGCGGCGAGGCCGAGGCCTGCGGCGCGGGGCCTGCGAGCCGGCTTTCGGGAGTGGGCAGCTCGGACCTGCCGCCGCTGTCTCCCGCATCTTCCGTGAGCCTGAGCAAGACCAGCAGCGCACGGCTCATGGGCTGGACGGCGGCTGCGGCGGCGGCGGCGGCGGCGTCAGGTCACGGCTCGCCGGCGCCAGCGAGCCCTGCGGCGGAGGGCTTGGGAGCGGCGGCCGCCGCGGCGGCGGCGGCGAAGGCCGGCGGCGCCGGCGTGCTTCCTCGCCGCGAGGGCTCCGCGCTGCCACGGCCGAAGAAGAGCGGCCGCCCTGCCGGCGGCGTGGCGCCGGGTAGTCCAAAGGGGCCAGCCGCGGCGGCCAGTGCCCGGCCGCCGACAGCTCGGAGCGACATGCCCGGCGCCGCTGGCAGCGACGGCGACGCCGCGAGCAAGGCGCGCAGCGGCGGCGGCGGCGGCGCGGCGGCGGTGGCGGTAGCGGAGCGGCGCTGCATGACGGAGGGCGGCGCAACGCCGGGCGAGCCCGCGTCCGCTGCGCCCGCCGCCGACGGCCACGGCTCGCAGTCCGATGCTCGCGCCCGCCTGCGCTGCTCGAGCGCTGCGCCGCTCCGCGCCAGCCTGACCAGGGTGGCGGCGGCGGCGGATGTGGGGGCAGGCCAGGCGAGCAGCGGCGACGACGCGGCGCACCGCGGCGGCGGCGCGGCGCCGCGGGCCGAGGTTGGGGTCCGCCGCTCGAGCAGCCTCGCGCCGGGCGCCGGCGCCATGGCCGCCGCCGCGGGCGCGCTGGCGGAGGACGGCACGCGTAGCGGCGACGTCGACGGCGCCGCCGCCGACAGCCGCAACTCCAGCCTTCGCCGCACCGCCAGCAGCAGGGCGCTCATCAGCGCCGCCGGCGCCGCCGCGCGCGCGCTGGCGGCGGCCGACGCCGCCGCCAGCCCGCCGCCGCCGGGGCTTGCCATCGCAGCACCGGCGGCCCATGGCCTCGCTGCTGCCGCTGCGGCCCACTCTTCAGCCCCGGCGGCGGGCGCAACCTCAGCGCGATTGCCAACAGCCACGCCCCGGCCGGCTGCACCGGCGGCGCCAGTTCCGGCGCCACCGACGCCATCACCCTCGGCCTCGCCAACGCCGCCGGTCCCGGCGCCAACACAGCCGCCGGGTCCGGCCCCCACGCCGCCGCCCGCCGCGATGCCCCGGCCGCCTAGCGCCCACCCGCCGCCGCTGGCACGCAGCGGCAGCAGCAGCAGCCGGGCCCGCGTGAGCATCGTCGCGCTGCTGGGAGGGCCGCCGCCAGTTGAGCCGCCGCCGTGCAGCGCCGCTGCCGGCGCCGACGACGCCGACGCTGCGGAGCCCACGCCGACCAGCTCCGGGCCGTCAAGCGCTGCCACGGCGGCCGCCGCCAGCAGCCGCGGGTCGCATGACGACGGCTCCGCCAGCGGCACCGGGGCCTCCAGCGGCGCCGCCAACGCGGCAGTTGATGGCGGCGGCGTGGCCTCAGTCGTTGCTGCTGAGGCCGGCGGCGGCGCTGGCGGCGGCTCGCCATGCGGCAGCGCCTGCCCCAGCCCC
>BDDC01000011.1:188012-200264 GCA_001662425.1 Chlamydomonas sphaeroides
CGTTGCGGCAGCGCCGACTCCCGCCGCCGCAGCTGCGCCCGCCGCCGGGGCCGAGGCCACGGCTGAGGCGGAGGGCTCCGCGGCGGCCGGGGCTGAGGAGGATGAGGAGGACACGACGTGCATGATCTGCATGTCGGAGCCGCGGATGATGCGGAGCAGCAGCTGCGGCCATGGCGCGTGCGCGGCATGCGCCGAGCAGCTGTGCCGCCTGGTGATGAGCAAGCTGCTGCCGCTGCAGTGTCCGTTCTGCCGGACGATTGTGCGCAGCTGGCAGCCCAGCACGGCGTGAGCGTGGGGCGGTCGGACGGCCAGGTGGTGGCGCTGGCTGGGGTTCGGCCGGGAGTGGGATGGTAGGAAGGGGGTTGGGTGGAGGGAGGGGCGGGACAGCGTGCATAGGCGGGGGTTACGCTGGACGCAGGATGGGCGGGACGAGCTGGCGAGAGGAGAGCAGTCACGCCGGCGCTACGTTGCGTTGCGTTGCGTTGCGTTGTGGGCAGGCAGCGGCCTGCGGAGTTGGACGGAGTGTGCACGTGTGTGCGCTGACGCGTCGTGCGGAGATGATGCAGGAGTAGGACGGTGGATGCGATGACGACGGTCGACATGGCACAAAGCGACCGACGCTACTGGGACGATACTACGTTGGGGGTCTGCGCCGCGCTGCGGAAGCTGTAGTAGCGTGTCCGTGCGCCCGCACGCACGACAAGCGCACGGGAGCTGCTAGGCGCGCGCACCGTACTGCTGTGTAGGAAGTGCTGGTGACCCGATGCGGCGGTGGCGTGTTCGACGTCAGTCCAATTTTGCGGTCGGCGCTTGGATCACGACGCACCAAGCGGCCCTGCGGTCATAGCACGTAGCTGACCTCCGCGGCATGCCTACACATCATGCTGCTGACCCATGGTTCATGCGACCCCAGTCGGGTCCGCGCTAGGCGCCTGGCGCTTCTTCGTCTGTGCTTTCCTCTTGCTTCGACGCCGGGCCGGCTGGCCGCTGGCCTTTTAGGAATGAACAGGGTTAGCGCACCTGCTATCCTCGTGAATGAGTATCGTCCGCGTCGCAGCGTACTGAGCGAGGCCGTGAATGGGGGCTGGCGCGTCTCGTGCGCTAGCGTGTGCTTTCCTTGCCTTCCTATGTGTAGGGGTGATGTGATGCCCCGGTTGCAAGCTGTCGTGCGGTGTTGGGCGTACGGCGCTATTGAAGCTTAGTAATCAAAGCCGGGAGGTGACAAGCGAGCTGTCGGGCGCATGTGCGGTGCGCGAAGTGCGTGCTCGGTGCGACAATGTCCCAAGTATCGGCGCCACCGCGGCGGGAACTGTGGGCAGGCTGCGCAGCGGCAGAACGCATGAGAAGTAAGCCCCAGGTCTGCTTGAGAGCCCTGCTCGGAGCGGACTGCGAGTGACGCTTGCAGCAGGGAGCGTGTAACATCGACGCGGCGCCGGCGTCCCCAATTCAGACCTCACGCAGCCGCGTGTGTCGGCACAGGGAGCCAAGCACCAGCATGTGCTGACGAGTGCATGCCCCCAGTCATTCCAGACCGACGCGGGGGTCCGATCTCCAATGAATGTCCGCGGCCTCAGCGTAGCCTACCCGAGGGGCCGCAGTCAGCGCCCTAAAACTGAGCCCACGCCCCAACCGCCTTGCCGCTTGCTCACTCCGGCACGCCCCTCAGACGCATCACGCCCGCCCCCCCGGCCACTGCCACGTAACGCTTGTACGGCACTGGATCCTGCTCGTCCATGGGCGACGCCACCCACCGACCCATGGGCGGCCAAGGGTCGCTCGGCGCCGGCCCGCGCCACACCGGCGTCGCGCCAGCGGCAGCGGCCCCTCCCTGCTCGCCTCCCCGCGTCGCCTGCTGGCCACCAGCGCTGGCCGCCAGCTTGCGCCAGGCCCCGTCGGACATGACCTGGCGCGACCCCACGCCCAGGTCCCGGCTGTCGGGACTGTCCGGCTCCTCAAAGCCCCACGCCCCGTCGCTGCCTACCGCCACCTGCTCATCCTCCTCCTCCTGCTCGTAGTCCGCGCCGTGCTCGCTGTCGTACTGCCCACCCTGCATGTCGTACGTTTGGTCGTACGGCTCCGGGGCGCCGTACTCGCCGGGCTCGGGCCCGGGGCCGCCGTAGCCTTGCCCATGGTATGAAGCTCCGCCGCGCCACCCGCCCTCCTCCGCTGCGTCATGCTGCTCGGCGGCGCCACCGCCATCGCCGGCCCACGCGTGCAGGCCATACCCGCCCTCCTCGGCCTCCGGCAGCGGCGGCAGGGTGGCGCCGCGGTGCAGCCAGGCCGCTGGCTCGGGCTGCTGCACGCCCTGCTGCTGCCGGAGCTGCGGCAGGCTGACGTTATCGAGGATCGACTCGGGCGTCGTCGTCCGCAACCGCAGCGCCGCCGGCCCGGCCGCCGCCGTCACGGCGGCGGGAGCCAGAGCACTGGCAGCTGCCGCCGGCCAGGGCTGGGCTGTGGGCAGCGGGCGCGGCTCGGGAGTGGCCCCGTCCCCCGCTTGGGATGTTGGGGCCGGCGTGCTGCCGGCGCTGTGCCCTGGCTGCGCGAGGAAGTTGTCCGTGTACCTGCCGTGGCGACACGCAGGCATTGACCGGGTTTGAGTCGTGTGCACTTGACATGGCCAGGAGCGACACGCAGCAGCGGCGACGCGGCACAGCCCCGGTCGCCCGGGTCGTGGCTGGGCGCTGGCATTGCACTGCGCGACCAGTGCCGCGCACGGAAGTGGTTAGCCCGCTCAGGCCCCGGCCGCAGCGTCCAGCCGTCACGCACAGCCCAGCTGCCACTGCAATACCTCGTGCCACACGGCCCCACCGCAGCACAGCTCCCTGGCACGCACCATTCCACGTCCGTCTCCAGGATGTTGAGCAGCTCGGTCGGCGCCAGGCCCGCTAGGGCCCGGGCATGCGCCTCAGCCTGCGCCTCGTCCTGCGGGCTGCGCTCCGGCAGCGGCGCCAGGTAGGGGCTGGGGGCGCACTCATCGGCCCCGGCAGCCGCGCCGCCGCCCGAGCGGCCGGCACCCGGGCCCCCGCCTGCGTCCGAAGACGTGCCCCGACGCGCCAGCTGCGCGGCGTGGGTGACGCTGGGTGGCGTGCTGGCGGCGGAAGAAGAGCCCGTCACCCGGCGGGAGCCGGCGCCGCCAGCTGAGGCGGGTGTGGAGCCGGCAGCCTTCGGGCCGCTGGCCGCCGCCGCAGCCATCGGAGTACTGGCAGCGCCCGACGACGTGCCGAGCAGGCCCCCGCCGGCCTCGGCCGCGTGCGGCGTCACGGCACTGCCCTGCCCTTGCGGCAGCGGCTGCTGCGCCCAGCGGACCGTGAAGTGCGAAGCTGCCATGACTGCCGTCGGCGGGCCTGCCGCCGCGACAGCGCCAGCGCTCACGGCGACCCTGCCGTCGCCAGCAACCCCGACGCCCGCCGTGGTCGGTGTCGTGCGGGCCGCGGTCGAAGTTGTCGCTGTGGCCGCGCTTCGGCGCGCAGCCGTTCCCGCGGCCGCCAGCGAGCGCCAGGCGTGCAGCGTGGGCGCCAGGTAGCGGTGCCTGCCCAGCAGATCGGCTGCGTCGCGCAGGGCCACGGCCTCCAGCAGCTCGCCGTGCAGGTAGCCGCGCAACGACTGCTGGCGGAGCTGGACCTGCAAGGAACAGGGGTGGCAAGGGGAGCAGGCTGAGCGTTTGGACGGAGCTGGGGGCGCCGCTCGGGACGGAGCTGGGCATGCCATAATGCAACGAACAAGGATGACGAGGGGACAGGCTGAGCGCAGGCTTCAAAAGTAGCTAGCACACGAGGGCATTGCAAGCGGGGGAGTTTTACGAGGAGCTCAGCTATGCAGCCCGGCCTGGGAAGGACGTGCACCACGTCGTTTCGGCCTCCGCACCTGCATGCCCGTGTGCGCGAGCCACAGCCAGCGCCGGAAGCATTGCCGCGCCCGCAGCCGGCGGTGCGCGCCGCGCGCCCAAAAGAGCTCCCCCTCGTCCTCCTCGTCCTCGCAGCTCTGCCACGCAGCCTGGATGCCGCCGCCGCCTGCTCCGTGGGCGTGCTGCCCCGCCGAGCCAGCCTCCGCCGCCGGCAACCCGAAGCACAGGCTGGGCTCCTGCTCCGGCGCTACCGCCTGGCCGTCCGGCAGATGCTGCCAGGCACGCTGCCCTGACGCGGAGGCGGCGTGGCCTTGCCGTAGCCAGGCGTCCTCTGCTTCCGCAGCAGCCTGCTCCTGCAGCTCGGCTGCGGCCCGTTCCTGCCCCTCAGAGACAGCGCGGGCCTGCGCCTCGGCGACTGCCCACGCCTGTGCCCCGGCTGCGGCCTGCGCCTGCGCTTGTGCCTCGGCAAGGGCAGGGGCCTGCGCCTTGGCGGCCGCGCGCGCCTGCGCCTCGGCGGCCGCCTCGGCTGCGAGCCGCTGCCACTGGCGCAGGCAGTCGCGTGCGAGCACTGCTGCCCGGTGCGCCAGCATGACTCGCACCGAGCCGTGCTGCGCCCAGACCGTGACCCACGCACGCAGCGCGCGCCGGGCCAGGTGGTGGCACCGCAGCTGGGCCGCGGCGTCCAGGGCAGCGCGGCGGTGGGTCTGCGCGCCAGGCGAAAGGCGTGTACTGAGGTGCGGGGTCAGGGATTCAGAGACCCCGAGCCCCAGGGAAGCAGCGATGGGCGCAACTGCATGTGGAATGGGGCACCCTATCGCAGGTCCTGGTGCATGCGTGAAGGTGCCAGCCACGGCCGCACCTGCTGAGCCAGGGCCTCGTCATGCCAGGCGCCAAAGGCCTGCACCAGCAGCCTCTGCTCCCGGCCGCGCGCCAGGAAGCTGAAGAGTCGCCGCAGCGCTACCTGCAGCGGCCAAACACATGGTGTCACGCCCTGGGCTGGGGCCCGGGTGCTGCTGCTAACACACCGGCGCCTTGCAGACATATGTACCGCAGGGCCGAGCCTTGTTGCCGGGCTGTGAGCACGCGAGCCCACCTGGTGCTTCCAGCCGTCGAAGGCGCGCTGCACCAGCTGCCGCTTTGCGGCCGACATGGCATCAGAGGCGCGCGGCGAGCCGGCAGGGCGCGCCCACGCGTACTGGGGCCCAAGCGCTGGCTCCGCCGGGTGCTGCAGACCCTCGCCATGGGGCGGGAGCACCCTGCAAGGCAGAGCGGTGTGGGTTCGGCAGTCAGTGTCCCGTGTGACGGCACACATGGCACACGAGTGCGCACCACGCAGTGAACGAGGGGGGGAGGCAGGATCGCCGCAGGCCTCCTCTCCGCACGCTGCCTCCGTCGCGTCAGCGTCGCACCTGTGCAGCGTGGATGCCTCGTCGCAGCGCTCAAGAAAGGTGCTGACGGCCGCAGCGACCGGCGACAAGCCCGCCTGGCAGCTGAGCGCTGCCGCGGTCCAGCCGCCGGCCTGGCTGGCTGGGTGCACCTCGCGGCCGGCCTCCTCGCCAGCCCCGCCGCCGCAGCTCTGGAAGCCGCAGCCCCGGCGGTGCGGCGAGAAGCCACCGAGCAGGTCCGCGGCGCCGGGGCTGGAGGGCCCCACACCCCCGCCGCTGCAGCTACGGTACCGGTACCCCGGGCTCAACATGCCTGGCGCGCTGTCGCGGCAAGGCATTGCGGTGGCGTTGCCGCTGGCTGGGCCTTGGTGCGCGGAGCTTGCGCCTGAGCTGGGGAAACCCTCCGACACAAGCCGAGCGTCGCGCAGCAGCTGTGCCGCGATGGCGCTGGCGTCTGCGTCAAACGACGTGTAGCGCACGGCCGCGTCAGCAGCCGGCTCGCCAAGCGGCTGCTGCTGCGCCTGCCCTGGCGACCGCCAGCCGGCGTTCTGCGTCGCGCTGTGAGCGGCGTACAGTTGCGCCTGCTGCGGGCTGTCCTGCTCGCGGCCATGGTGCTGCTCGGCCCGGCGCTGGGACTCGGGGCTGCTGTCAGACAGGCCCTCGATCCACTCGGGCGGGATCGGCGGCGCGATGCGCGCCTCCGGCGCGCCAGCCCCCAGTACCGCAGCGGGGTCGCGGTTCCATGCGTGGGTGGACTGCAGCTGGGGCCGGTGCTCAGGTGGGCCTGACGCGAGAGGCCCGAGCAGCGTGCTGTGCTGCAGCCACGCTGCGGTCGGCTGCGACGGCAGCGTCGAAAGCCGCAGCGAGCCCCCCGTGCCTGCGGCTGCATCCCCCCGCCGCAGGCCGGCTGCATCGCCCACAGCACCCTGGCGCCCCGGCATCGCACGCCGCGGCAATGCGGCCGAGGGCCGCTGCTGCACCTGGCCGGGCGGCAGCGGCACCGGCCGGTGCATGTGCGCGGGCCGGGGGCTGGGGCCCCGGGCCTGCGCTGGGCCCGGCTGCGGCGCCAGGACGGCCCCGATGGGGCGGGGCCACTCAGACCCCCAGGACTGCTGGTGCTGGTGCTGCTGCGACCCTGCCTGTATGCCGGCCGCAGCTCTGCTGCCTGGTAGGTGGCTGTCCCACCGACAACCGGCTCCTTCTGTGCGGCCCATGCCGTCGTAGACGTCCTGCAGCAGCCACGGCGCTAGGCGTGGCGCGTCGTGCGCATGGAGGTCAGCTGCGCTGCCGCTGCTGGCTGCTCCCGTGCCGTAGTGCTGCCTGCTGGCCTGCTCCTCCTCGAGCCGGAGCGCGCTGCGCACGAGCTGCTCGAGCGGCCCCAGGGACGCAGGCGTGGAGGTGCCGTCGCCAGGCATGAAGGGCGGGGGAGTGGCGTGTGGGCCTGCAACCGAGGACGGCAGGGTTGGCTCAGGGTGCAGTGGAAAGGAACGTGGCGCTTGCAGGAACAACTGACGGCCTGCTAAGTGCGGTCGCGCTAGCTGAGGGAAGTACCATGGTCCAGCCAAGGGTGCCAGTCCTGGGGCCCCGCACACCTTGGTAGGAGGCATTGGTGATGGATGCAAGCGCGGGCCGCGGCTGGCCACTTGCGGCCGACGACTTGGCGGCAGAGAGGCCGACCGGCTGCGGCTGGAACGGTTGGGCCTGACGCGCATGGGCGCTTGTGGACGTCGCAGGCGGTTGACGGGCGCCGCCTACAGCCACGACGTGCGAGTGGTAGAGCCCCCAGGCCGGAGTCGTGCTGCAGAGCAAGACAGCAGCAAGGCATAGAATAACAACAGTTCACACGCAGGTCGTCTGCGCGGTGCCGCTAGCGAGCTGTCCATAGATTGTTCTGCCCGGTGAAGCCATGCGAAGAAAGGGGCATCAGCTTACCTGAGGTTTGCAGGCGGCGGCGTGCCCCACCGCGGAGGCGACACTGATGGACGCCCCTGGCTGGCTTCCAGGGGCAGCAGAAGAAGGGGGCTGCCGCTGGGGCTGAGGTGCTTGATGTCACTGCGCTGGAACGGCGCGCTTGCTGCCCTGTGAGCTCGATGGGCTGCTTGCCCTCTGCTCATTGGCGCAGCGCCAGGAGGCAACCAGGACGGCGGCGGCGAGGCGCGTGGTCGGGGTCTGAGGCCAGACAACAGCGGCTGCGCGCCCGCAGTTGGCAGCTTGCTGCCGTTGGAATTCGTCGAGCGCTGCGTTGGCCCGCAAGACACTGGCGCAGGCGTCCACGCTGTGCACCATGCGGAAGCGGATGCCGCAGGGTTACGTAGCCCATAGGCAGTTGGCTCGGCCATAGTGCTGATACTTCACGAGCACTCGAAGCTGAGTTGAAATGCCCCGGCTAACGGCGAGGTGCTTGCGTCAGGAGTGCCGATCGCCCCGAGCTGGCGCTGTCGCTGTGTCCCTGCTCGCGGCAACCATGAGCGAACAGCAGGCAAATTCTTTCAAGAGGTGTTCGCTCTTGAGCCTGGGCTGTCCGCGCGCTTACAGCTTGGGTTGATGGGTGCTTGCATACACATACAACCTATCGCTTAACAACACGTAATAATGCTCAGCTATTGTTCATACAAGAGCAGCTCTGTTACGTTAAGCAACCAAGCAAGCTGTGAATTGCGATCCAACATTTCATGCGGATGGCCGGCCCGAAGTGTGCGGATGCCGAGGAAACGACCGGTCGCGCAGAAACCACTAACATATATAATACAGACACACGACGAACGACACACACGTTGATAGCAGCGTTTGTATCAGACGCGAACGCCAAGCAAGCGGAAGACGACTTCCATCGACTCGTGCAACTTCCTTGAGTCCAGTCGTGAAGGAGCCAGAATGGTGCGAATGACGATTGAGCCCCGTCCCACGAATGAGGACGCTCTGTCGCTGGATGAGCGCTCGGGGCGAGGCCGTAGCGGAGTCGTGCGACCAAACGGGAAGGCCCGACGGAAGACGTCTCGCGCAGCCCGGTCGCCCTCGCAAAGCTACGCCGCAAGGTATGTGATGCGCGGGTACCCTCGACGCTGCGCGCGTCAGGCTTGCAAACCCTAATGCCCTGTCAATCGAGTCAGCGCTGCAACTACTCACGGCCCGCGAACCCTGCGACACACGCAGAATCTATTGGCGCGCTGTTACGGAGGCGGAGCTGCGGCAACACAAACGCAGCGCTGGCCTGAGCGAAGCCATAGCGCTTGCACAGGTCGCAACCGCACAACAGGTGGGGTGATTCCCTCGCACCATGACTTGGGTGTTCGACGCTAAGAATACTGTCGTTGCAACCATCGCGCACGGCGCAACAGCGGCACACCACACGTGAGGTGTTTCGATGTCCCGTCGCGACTTCCTGACCCGTCCTCTTCCACAACCATCTCCACGTTCCCCACAGATGCCCTCGTCCCATAGCACGGATAGCATGAGTGCTGGCTCTGCCGCCGGTCTCGACGTGGCCACGGAGGGCAGCCCCGTGGAGGCCGCGACGCTCAACGTGCACATCAATGCCGCGGTGGATGCGCACGAGCGCAAGG
The DNA here is from genome assembly GCA_001662425.1 of Chlamydomonas sphaeroides. NCBI lineage: Eukaryota > Viridiplantae > Chlorophyta > Chlorophyceae > Chlamydomonadales > Chlamydomonadaceae > Chlamydomonas > Chlamydomonas sphaeroides. The sequence continues at coordinate 196,805 of BDDC01000011.1, forward strand.
TGCTCGACAAGCGCATCGACGAGCAGTGGGAGCTGCTAGCACCCGCCCAGGAGGAGGCGGACGAGGACTATGTGATGCTTTAGATCTCGGATCCTTGCTGCGTTGTTAGTCCGCGCCCTGGGCTGCTGGCCAGGTGCACAGAATGCGCGGGGCTTAGGCGGGCGGTCTGGATTACTGCAGGTACAGCTGCCGGTGACAGGTTGGGCCTGGGGGCCCTCTTGACTTGCCGGGCAGCGTGAGCGGCGTGCCGCAAGATAGCTATTGCTTGGGTCCTCATTCGGGCCGTGATCGAAGCCAAGCCCATTTTGTCGTGGTGCGTGTCGAGTGCGTGTGTTCCTTGTGGTTGTGTGCGCGTTACGCGGGGCGAAACGCCTCCCCGGGTTGGTTGCCTGGCTTGCGCAGATGCAGTTTTGCTGTTTGGGGCTCAATGGGGACTGTGCATGTAGCGGTTGGGAGCCGGTTGTGGCGCTCCTGCCGCCGAGGCCGCGAAGCCTGTCTCGATGAGCACCGTATCGGACGATCAATCGGGACACCCTTGTACCATTAGCAGCAGCGCAGTTTCATGTACCGCACCCTGTAGCAGCGTCCCTTCTCCTTGTATTGCGCTATGACCTTCCTAATGTATATTGCTGTGTGTGAGGCGTGTGTGTTGACTGTGAGCGAGCATGGGGCATGCGCACCGCCATGAGTTGCGTGGCTTAAGGGGCGTTGTTGGTTGTTTCATCGGCATGGCATGCGCGCATGAAGAGATGGCTCGAACATCATGCTGCATTATGTCGGAGTTGTAACGCAGGGGCCGCTCTGTTGGCCTACAGGCCGCCACCTCCATGCGTGCCGAAAGCCGCGGGCTGCTCGCCGGCGTCCGCCTTACATCTTTGCCGCCGTCTGCGCCGTGGCTGGACTCCTTGCGCGGTGCCCCCATGTCTGCACACAGGCAGTAGCTTGAGCCGTGGGCTGTTGTGACGAGCGTTACGGCCTGGCGTGGCTACCGCCGCCGGCGGCGCATAGCCGTGATGAGTTCACGCGACACGGACCTGATTATCGGGGTCCCTTCGCCGGTTGCGCTGTCCCTGGTGGGAGCTGGGGCCCCTCCTGGTCCCTAACCCCCCCTGGTACCCGACTCCCAACTTCCACGCTGGTTCTTCATTGAATGCTCGCGGACGCGACGGCGGCGGCCGGACGCCCATGCAGCCAACTGGCGGAACAGTAGCAGCGCAACGAGGAAGGCGCTCGCGCAGGTCCCCGCCACGAACGGCCCAGTGGGATCCATGGACCAATTGCACGTGGTCTTAGCTGCTTGCGGCGTTGCGTGCTTTCGTAGCGGCTTTTGCGGTACCCGACCCACACCCATGCGATCAGAGTCCTCATGCGGGGCTTGAGCGTATGTCTCATAAGGAGTTATGCCACACGCATACAGTAGGCCGACTCGGCCAGCGAGGGCTGGTACCCGTGTGTGTCCGGTGTGCCTGGATTTGCTGAGCGTGAGCACTGAACCATCTCAACTTCATAACAAAAATTCCTTTGAGCTAATCAATCGTGGACAGAGTTGCTCTGGATAGATGCGACGTGCGTAAAAAGCGTGACATAAAACAGCCGACCTGAAACACCGAAACCATCCATCAAAACGTCTCCGCGTAACAAGATATTAATAAATTGCAGCTTTTGCCTGGTGCAGATCTTGCCGGGCTGGTGCTGCAGTGTGCATGGCCCGCGTTTTACGTTGTTGCCCAACTGCTGTTTATTTCATTGCTGCGTGTCTTACCCCCAAGCAGCGGCCTGGAAACGTTAAGAACCAGCATACTTGTTAAAAAGAGCAAAAGCTGTTCTGTCTGGTGCAAGGCTCTCCCCTCGCACACGAGCCATCAGGAATGCCGCCTGCCGCGCGAGCGCTACTCCTCCTAGCAGCCCTCGTGAGCGCTGGTCAGCTGCATGTGGAGGGCTCGAGCTCGTCAGACGAAGGACCCAACCTCGAGGACCTCAACGACGTGGAAACGCACCTCGCCTGGACTTACTGTGAGCCCAGGATGCGTCCCGGCACGCGCGCTACGCTGGCCACCCGCCCTCCTCTCGCTTCTCGCAACTCTGCGTCTGACTGCCACAAACACTCACTCCCACAGTGTGCCCCCAACCATCCTGATTCCTACCACAAGGGAGCTATTCAAGCCACGAGCGTGTAGTGCGGCCACCGGCCGGCGGCGCGGCAGCTGGCGCCGGCAGCGCTGCAGGCGGCGGTCCGCGCCAGGCGCCGGGCTATCGGTTCCTGATGGGCCTCGCAGAGCGGCTCGCGGGTATGAGCTACGGCGGCGGGCCCGCGGCCCGGCTGCGAGACGTGCTCGAGCGCGTGAGGTCAGGTATGTACGGCACGTACCGTAAGTAGTACGGGAGGAGCCGATGTGTACCGCATACATGTGTACAGCGCGCTTGGTGTTGGCTTGGGAACGTATCCGTGGGGATGAAGGTGGTTGCGGCATACATGGGGAGCTCGAGCGAGAGGCGGGTCCCATGTCAGCCTAGGACACACAAAGACCGGGCAAGCGGCGCGTTTACGGCAGGTACCGAATACATCGTGCTGTCGGAGGAGCCACCGAGCGGGCGGGGTGCGGCGGTGCGGACGCGGTGACGAAGCCATCCCCCCCTCCCTTCTCCTCACCCTTCCTGCTCCCCTCCCTGCCCCTGCCCCTGCTGCTGGCAGGCGAGCCAATTCGTGTCACGGCGCTGGGCGGCTCCATCACGGCCGGTATGGGGACCAGCGGCGGTACCAACGCCACGTATGGAGCCCACGTGAGTTATCAGCCCTCGTAACAGATATTGTGTCCTACCGACGTGTCGACAACGTGATTCGACAGATCCTACCGCGTCTGTCGGCTCACATGCGATGGCTGCACGTCAGCCTGTCGCCTGCTGGGCGTCGCTAGGCCCCATCCACACCAAAGGTTGTGCCGAGCATCGTGCGCCCATCCAATGCCAGCCCGCCCTCCCTTACCGCCCCAGCTCACGCGGTGGCTGAACGCCGCCTTCCCGCCCAGCGCCCCTCTCAGCAGCCGCCTCAGCCACGCCCACCACAGCCGCCACAAGGCCCATGCCACCGCCCAGCACCGCCGCAGCCTCGGAGCCATCGCGACGGGCGAGGCTGGCGGCGCGTGGTTGGCGGAGGCGCTGCGGTCCCAGGCAGACGACCTGCAGGCCCGGGCGGCCGATGCGGCGGCGGCGCGTGACGCGGCCTGGTTGGCCCCCAGCGCAGAGGGCCGCCGAAGCCGGCAGCTGCTGTCCGCCCTGCCCTGGTCAGGGTCCGGTTCCGAGTTGGGAGGCAGCGGGCTGGGGTCGTCCGCCGAAGGTGGCGACGGCAATGTGGCTGGCGGGTCCGTGGACAGCAGCAGCTGGCAGCAGCGGCACAGCCACGCGCGGCGGCTGCAGGCTGAGCGGTCGCCGCCGCCGCCAGCTCCCCCTGCTCACGAGTTCT
>BDDC01000012.1:9165-40943 GCA_001662425.1 Chlamydomonas sphaeroides
ACCTGTAGCTAACCTAGGGAAGTGGGATGCCGGGAGGAGGACAGGCATGCGGACGGCCCTGAAGGGCCGCGAGAGGGCTGCAGGCGGGCTGGCAGGCTGCTGGCTCGGCAGCATGCGGCGGGCTGCAGGGACCCAGTGTGCTCCTGCAGGCGGCGGCGCGCGTTGGCAGCGCCATGGGGGCAGAAGCGGTGCTCGGCCCCGTATACGAGCATCGTTCGCAGCTTTGCTGCTGCGGCAGGGCTGACAGGTTGCTAGTAGGCTGCTAGTAGGTTGCTGATGGGTTGCATGCTGGCCCCGTGTGTCCTCATTCCGGCTGCTGGCAGTCGCTGGCCTGCAGCTGACTAGCCACAGAGCGCGAGCCGCAAGCGCGCTCCGTGCAGGAGCTGCCGCGCGCCGCTCTGTGTAGCTGCTACTGCGTTTGTTGTAGGCTTTCATTGTGTGTTATCGACCAAGTCCAGTCGCACGAGGTTGCGTGCTCAGGCGGATGCGTGCGCGCAGGTGTGCGGTTGGGCGGCGACGCCGTCCTGGGCTTGATAGCGCAGATCTAGCCCCTGGGTCCGGCGGTAACAGGGTCCGACCGCCCGTCTCCCTTGACCAAAAACCCATGTACGGTTTCTGTGCATTGCTGGTTTCACGGGGAGGGGCCACGCCACATGAGGCTGGTCTGGGGGCCGGGCGAGGGTGCTGCGGCGCGTCGCGGTAGCGGCTCGAGCGATAAGTAATGGTATGCCCCCACCAGGATGGGGAAAGGCCTCTACCCCCAATCCATCCGCCGTCATAATGAGGCGGGCAGGATTGGTCACTGGTGCAGTCGGCACCGCCAATTGCATCAAGGCCATGCGCATTGCTCGGCCCTGTGGAACTGAAAACTCCGGCCAGATGTAATGCAACGTGGCAGACCTGATTGCGGCAACTGCTGCCCCACCCGGGCGCACATCGGCACAGCCACGGTGCAGCGCCACAGCCACGGTGCAGCGGTGCATTGGGCAGGCGCCGCCGCGGCATCCACCCTCGCCTATGCAACCCTCCCGCCGCGCTATCCAGAGGAGGGCGTCCAACAGCCGGTCGGTCGCTAACTACCGTATTCCTGATACGCCAAGCTCGGGTACGAAAGACGCGCCCCACACAGCCGCCATGCGGGGCAAGAATGGGGCCCGTGGCTGCCAGGCGCGACCGCCGCGACAGCCGGCCTGCCGCTATCAACCCAGGCCACGTGCCTCACACGGCGGTCCCAGGAGCGGGCCCTCTACTGCCTGGCAGCTGCGGCCACCACCGGGCGCATGCAGGGCTCTTGGCTACGCCATGCACGTCTAGGGCTAGGCTGGACTAGGGGACAGATAAATAGCAACAATCGCAGCAACATGTACCGAAGAATGCAGGCAGTATACGTGCGCATGACGCAAGCCGCAGACACGCGCAAACAGCACCCCACGCACAGCGCTGTGCTAGGTGCTCCAGCAGCGATGGCAACAAGTTCCCCGTCGGCTTCTGCAGCCAACGCCAACGGCCAACGGCCCTCGGTCAGGCCGGGTCCTAGCGCGCTCCACAACGAATCGGGGCCACCTCCCGCCCCACTCCTGCCCAGCCCGCCTGCAGCGCCAGCGGGCCCCGCCCGAACCGGTCTCAACACAGCGCCACACAGCATTCCCGTCCGGCCCGCCTGCGGTCGTTCACACGCGCACCGCCCACCCTGGCCCAAGCAGCCCGTGCCGCCGGCCAGCGCGCGGCCAGCCTGGAGCCCGTCAGCTAGCACCGGACGAAAAGCCTAAACCCTTGATACCCTTCCACCTCCCCCTTCCAGCCCGTGCCGCCGGCCGGCGTGTGGCCCGCCTCGGAGCCGTCAGCTAGCACCGGACGCCCCTCAGCCTCCAAGCTAGCTACCCCCGGGCACACGTCAACTATCTGCCGCAGCACTGCCTTTTAGCACGATCCTAGTGTGCAGCTTCGCATCCCGCTGGCCAGGCCACACACGGACACGCGCATGTCAAGGGCCCACCACCGGGGCGCTCGTCGCGAGCGCACCCAGCGTCACAGGCCCAACCGCTCAGGCAACCGTCCAACCGAAATTCCGTTTGTCTTGTACAACATATCGTCACAGATGTACGGCAAACTATCTCCTAAAGCGCTCTTGCCTCGCCCTACCCCATGCCATGACCCACATGGATGGCCCTGTCCCTGTCCCCGGACGGCGCTGCAACCGAACGCCTGCACCCCCGTCGGCCCCTACCCTCCCCACCAGCCCACACCAGCCTCCTCCAGCGTTGCGGCCTGCAGAGCCTCGCCGCCTGCCCGCTGCATGCGTGCGTGGCAACTGGCCACAGCTGCTGGTGGGGCGTACCGGTGTTTCCTCCTCATCCGCGGCCAAGCGTCAGCACCGCGAACGCGCCGTCCGCCTCGCACAGGGCGGCCCCCAGCAAGGCGCCCAAGTCGGGGCGGGCGCCAGCTGCTGGCGCATCACCGCCCGCCCCGGGCATCGCCGCGGCGGCCCCCGTCGCTGGCGCCAGCTTGGCGGTTGTCCAGTCCGCGGCGACAGAGAGCAGGCACTTGAGCATCGCCGCGCCCACCGCCGCCTGGGCCCCGGCCGCCTCGCGGCCGCGCTGCAGCCACATGGCGGCGACGGACGGAGACGGGGGGCAGGCGGCGCCGTCGGCCGTTGCAGAAACTGCGGCTGGCGACGCGGGCGGGAGCCTGGAGGCGGGTCGGCCGGTAGGGCAGCCGCCCGGGCCAGGAGGCGGTGTGCCGCAGGGCAGCGCCGTGGGGCAGCTGAAGAGCCAAGCGCCCCCGACGCCGCTGGCGTCGCTGACGCTGCGGCCGTGGCTGCCTCGGCTGCTCGCGCCAGTCTGACGGCTGCCATGACTGCAGGCCACGCTAGCGTCACTGCGGCTGCGGCTGTGGCAGCCGCGAGCAGGGGTGGTGGCGCCACTGGCCGAACCAGCCGTGCAGGCCACCGCCGCCGCCACTCCCTTGGCCCGCCGCAAGACCATCGCCAGCCGCCGCGCCTCCAGCAGCCGCTGCATCTCCGACTGGGGGCAGGGCAGGGAGCGCAAGGCGAGGGTCTTTACTGCCTAATTGCCTCATCGTCTCATGGCCTCATGGGTGCGGACGTGCGCCTGGGCCCCGGCCGCCACGCCTCAGCAAGGAGCACGGGGCTGCGCCTGGCGCCTGCCGCAGTAGCGCAGTAAGCCCAGGCAGCCCACCTGGTCGCTGCCGCAGCCCCTGCCAACAGCAGGGCTGCTACCGTCCCGCTGGCCGCCGGCTCGGGACCGCACCGCCTCCGCCAGAGTCGCCTCGTCCACCTCCGCCCGCCGCTCCGCCAGGCCTGGCTCGGAGCCGCGGCTCGGCACTGCCGCCAGCCGCCCGTCTCCCGTCAGCAGGTCGGGCCGTGCGGATGCGAGGCGGGCACAGCCAGCAGCATCCACGGCCGGCTGCTGCCGGCGGCCGAAGGCCGTTAGGAATGGCAAGCACAACACCGCCGCCGGCGCCGACGGGGCTGCGGCGCCCCTCGCCGCCCCCACGGTGCGCGCCACGGCCGCTGAATTGGCTCGGCGAAGGGCGCCAGCCAGGCCGGGCTCGGGGCCCGGCTGATGCTGCGGCGGCGTGGGGGTCTGCAAGCGGGCGTTGGCGCTGCGCGAGCCCGCGCCTCCCAGCCGTCGCACCGCCGCAGCAGCGGTGTCCAGGACACGGGAGCTGGTCTGGCGGAGGCCGCCCACGAGCATGGAGCGCCGGCTGACGGAGGCAAGGGTGTTGGCGCCGCTGGCAGCGATGCCGGCCCCGCCATTTTCACTGCTGCTGCCGGCGCTCTGCTGCACCTCGGCCACGCGCGGCGGCTGGATGCCCAGGGCGCCAGCGGGGGCCGGCAGGCTGGGCAGCGCACGCGCCGTGTGCCGGAAGAGCGCCCGGATCGCCTGGTTGGGCGGGAGCAGGCGGCGCGGCAGAGGATCGCAAGCTGGCCACGAGCAAACTACGCTCTGGCGCCAGCGCGCCCTGCCTGGCTGCAGGGCTTGGTCATGGGGTGCCGCGCTGCCCCTGCGTCCCTTGCGTCCGGCTGCACGCACCAGGAGCCGCTCCATGTGGGGCCGCAGGCGGGGGTGCAAGGCGGCCACCTCCCTGTAGGCCCGGCCGCTGGGGTAAGCGCCCGACACCACGCGGCACAGGTCCCACCTGTGGGCGATGGACGGAGTGGGGGCAGCGAGTGATGTGAGAAAAGGCACGGCGTGAGCGGTCCGGATCAGGCGTTGGGAGATAGGGCAGCGCACAGGTCCCCGGTGTTGCCCAGGTTCCCACGGCCTGGCCTGCTGCGACCCCCGAGCCCGGGCACCCCGCACCTGGCCGAGGGGTCGGGGCTCAGCAGGCCCTGCACCAGGCACACGGCGGCCTTGGGCACCGCCAGGCTCAGCGGCAGGCGGGGCTGCCCGCCGCACGCCTCCATCCGCTGCAGCAGCACCTCGGCCAGGGCGCCGCCGCCACCGCCCGCCCGCTCAGCGGCGGCGCGCAGCAGTTGAGGCAGGGGCTCGGCAGCAAAGGGCCAGCAGTCGGTGCCGAACAGCAGCGCAAACAGCGCGGCGCCGAAGGCAAACCTAGCACAGCGGGGGAAGAAAGACACACAAGAGGTCAATCGGCCAGGAGTGGAAAGGGTAAGGTGGGCGCCGCGGCGGCCAAGTGGCGGCTGGGTGCAGTGGTAGCAAGCTGCAGATACAGGCTCCGTACTTCGCCTACTCCCGGCGTTGCTCTGAAGCCCCTCGCCTGCTCACCAGTCCCCTGGTGGGCCCTCGCTGGCGGCCTCCCCTCGTGCGGCGGCCGTCAGCAGGGCGGGCGACAGGTTGGTGGTGCTGCCCGCAAAGCCCAGCGGGGCCGCTCCCAGCGGGTGCGCCAGGCTGAACCCGGAGAGGACCAGGGAGCCGTCGGGGAGCTCGAGGAAGCTGTTGAGGCGGAGGTCCTGGGAAGCGGGAGGGAGACGGAGATGGGGGCGACAGGAGGGTGATGTGGATTGGATGGGGAAAGGAGCGAGGGAGGTCCGGGGCCCCTCAAGGGGGCCCTTGGGCAGCGCAAGACGCGGACGGGCGCCCTGCTGGACACGCACCCCGTGCACATAGCCGGCGCCGTGCAGCTGCGCCAGGGCGTTTAGCATCATGACCACTGTTGCTTGGGTGCTCAGGCTGCTGGCCTTTGGAAGGCGCTGCAGGAGGGTTGGGCGCGGGGACTGCGGTCAGTGCAGGGGCCCGTGGGCGTGCGTGCGGGGTGCGGCAGGACGGCTGGCCCCTCCCCATCCGCACATTGCAAGTCCCCTCACCTGGCCCTGCAACGTCAGCCGCTGCAGCAGGCTCCGCTGGGCTCGCTGCAGCAGCAGAGCCGGCTGGTTGCCGGTCGCTGGAGACGCGGGCTTGACGCCCAGGAAAGCGATGAAGGCAGGGTTCGTCCCGAGCTGAGAAAGCACCTCGGCCTCATGTTGAGAGTGTTCTGTGGTAATATGGACCTTGAAGGCGACGTCGTCGATGCCGTAAACGTCGGAGAGAGCCCCAACAACGATTTGCCGGTCGCCTTGGTCGCGACGCGCCATGTTCGTGACATGTAACGCTGTGTAAGACTATGGCATGCTCTCAAGGAGGATGTGGAAATGACGACTGAATTGCGCTCTGAGAAAGCAATCCGGGACTCGTAACCGCTTTTCACGTCAAAGTCCTCCCAGGCTCCATGCACTGCTCTTAACTACCTTCACGTATCGGGTTGACGCGATCAATATGCTTCGTGCTCCTTGCAACGCCCTCGGCTCAGGTTGGGCCACCGACTTCGAAGAGCCCAGAACCAGGGATACAAGCACAATCTCAATGCGTGACAGTATGACATGCTACGCGCATAATATTCAGCAATGAACGTTCGGGGCCCGACGCACACGTACCGACTATCCCCATGCCTCCCCATGCGGCGAGGGCTGGACAGCGGGGCCTGCGGCCTTGGGCTTCACGGCGGTGGCCCTGTTCTGAAAACCATACCAAGCGCTTCTATTCGCCTGGCGCATGAACGACAGGGCGACGGGCGCGGCGTGGTGTGGCGCGAGGGAAGCCCGGCGTGGCGCAAGCCATATGGTGCGGGAGCGCCTTGGGGCGCCTGGGAGCATGGAGGGCCGGAAGTGCAGGGCGCGGCCTGCGGCACCGCCGGGACACGGACTGTGCCGAACAGCGCGCAGTAACAGTCAGTTCGACGGCCGAGCTGTAACTGGGTCCTTGAACCCAGCAAAAGTCAGAGTCTTTCTGGGGCGAGCCATGCACGGTTTCGCAGGTTACAGATATTCCTGCTTTGACTTCGTTCTAGCTTATCATACCCATGCGCAGCTGGGGAGGTTTAGGAGACCGGGTGGCAGCTCGCGGCGGAGGGCCCTGCTGGGGGCGTGTTGGGCACTGCGCATCGAGGGGATCGGGTTGTGGCTCGCTGAGGCAGGGTGTGGCGATGGCGAGCGCGTTCCTCGGACCAGCTACGTCGTATGGCTGGGTGCAGGGCGGCCAGGCCGCGGTTGGACTGCGGAGCATGCCGCTGCCCAGCCCCGTGGACCTGACGCCTTCGGTACGATCGAACCGCATGCTCCACAGCTGAGGCGGTACGGCAACGTACACCGGACATAAATCGGCGCCAACGGGCATGCGATGCCGCACAACCCACGCTGTGCCTGGCCTGACCTGGCGTGGCGTCGCAAACATCGTCGCGGGTTGCAGCGTGGCGCCCCAGCCCAGGCCCATATCGCGCAGGCAGGGCCACACGAGCGAGGCGACACACATGGCATGCAAGGCACAGGCCCATGGCGGCCCCTGGTCGGCACGCACCCACGCCACCCAGCCGCGCGGCCGCAGCCCACCCTCGCCCCTACCGCGCAACTAGAGAGAGTTACTAGCTGGCCCAGGCTCCAATGCCGTCAAAGTTTGCCCAAGCCCGCACAGCGCCCCGAGCACCTTTCTGCCGCCGTCATTGAGTCATGACACGTGTTCACGCCGCAGCCAGCCAGCCAGACGGCCGGCGGCCCCGTGAGCAGACGGCCGCGCGCCAAGGGGCCCAACAGCCCCTTCAGGCCGCGACGGCCGCCTCTATACCGCCGATGTGCGCTCCCCCGCCCGCACACCAGCGCCCTGGCACGCTCAGCCCTGTGCCCTATGTCCCAGGCACATGACTACACACGCATACACCACACCACCCGTACAGCTCTACCTTCGAAGCTCTAGGCGCCTAGCCTGCTGGGGCCACAGAACCACCAGCCCTGTACGTCAGCTAGAGGCAACCCTACCCGGCTCGCAGCGGCGCCGCCGGCTCGTCATCGTCGTCGTACACGATCACCCCGCCGGCGGCGGCTGCCCCGCCGCTGTACTGCACAGCTGCCGCCGCAGCGTCAGCCCCACCTGCCGCTGCCTCTGCTGCTTCCGCTGCCTCCTGCACTGCGGCCTCCGCCGTGGCCTCTGCTGCGCGCGCCTCCGCCGCAAAGCCCTGCGCCTCGTCTGCCACCGTCCGCTCCGCCGTCGCCTCCTGCGCCACCTCCTCCTCCTCCTCCGGCACGCCCAGCACCTCCCGCTCCAGCTCCTGGCGTAGCACCGCACGGGGCCAGGCAGGCAGGCAGGATTTCAATCAGCCCAATCAGTCAGTCGGCTAGTCAGTCAATGCGTGAGTCAGTCGGGCAGAGTTTCACACTGCCGGCCCCCTTGCAACGACGGAACGGCTGCGCGCGCCTCCTATGCATTCCGCCACCCGACCCGTAGCACAAAGAATATGACGCCTGGCGCGCAGCGCGAGCCTTCTGGGCTCCGACCGACAGCCCTTGGGTCCCAGCGCCACATCCTCCCGGCACTTGATTCTGGCTTGCCGCACACAATTAGCGTGCCACACACGAACCTTAGGGCCCATCCATTCTGTCATTTCCCCACCCAAACCCAAGCCCCAGCATCCTCAAGCCGCAACCACTCGCCCCTGGGCCCACGGCCCTCCAGCCCCTCACCAACCACCCCGATCCCCCGGTACACGAACCCTGGGCCCCCTTCCCATTCACCACCCCACCCGCCTCCGGCACCCACCAGCAGCTCGCCCTCGAGCTCCGCCAGCTCGTCAGCGTCCAGCCCCTCCAGGTCAAGCTCCTCCTCGCCCTCCCCTCCGCCCCCTCCTGCCGCCGCTGCCGCTCCGTAGTCGTCGTCGTCCAACGCCTCGTCGTCAATGGCCGCCAGCTGTGCCTCCAGCGCAATCTCCTGCGCCAGCATGTCCACATTGGCCTGTGGGTGGCGGGGCGGGGACGGGGGAAAGAAAGAGGTGGGCCGGAGAGAGGGGGTAATGCCAGCTGGGCCTTTGTGCAGGGCTCAATGGCTGGTGGGTGTTCCGGTGGCTCAAGCTCCCAATACACGGCCAGCGACAGCCTGTCAGCAGTCTGCTGGCGGAAAGGGGTGGAGGGGCGGTGCTGCGGGCATGGGCGGAGGGTGGGCTGCTGAAGCAGGCCGAGCTGCTGCGGGGTGCGGCGTGGGGCTGGGGAGCGCGGGCTGGGCTGCCGCGGAGAAGCGGAACTGCAAGTTGGGGTTCGTGCCGTGCTTTTGGCTCCGCCCACGGCTCCTGCGCCTGGCTCGCACGGCCACCCGGCCTGCGTGTCGCAACGCCGTGTCGCCCGCAGCAGATTGCTTTGGGAGAAGGATGGGTTGCCGTGCGGTCGGGCTGCACAGGCGGGCTGGGCCGTGCGGGGTGCTGATGTGCTGACGTGACGCTGGCCCCCTGGCCCTGTGCCCTGTCCACCGCGCCTCCTGGCTGACGTCCTGGCATGTCCTGCCGCCTTGCAGGCTGTGCCCACACCTGTCCAGCCCAACGCTACACGGACGGGGCCCCGTCACCCTCACCGCAATCTTCAGAGCGGACTCCTGCGCCGCTCTCAATTCCGCCTCAAGGTCCGCATCTGACAGCCCGTTCTGCTGCGCCTCTTGTTCCGCGAGCAGCTGCGATGCAGGGTTTGGGCCTCTCGGCCCACCCCTGACAGCTGGTTTAGCTGCTGTGTTTCCCATCCGTGTGAGTAGCTACATGAGTATGTGCGTGTTTCACGGGCCGGTGCGGGTAAACCTAGTGTCAACCCATGCAGGCGACAGACACGGACGGTCGCTTGGCATTCAATTGCTTTGCGCTGACGTTATAATCAATATCAGAATGCCGACCTGCTGATAGCGACACAGTTTGCGCTGGCTTGACTAGAAAGCACTGGAATGCGGTCCCAGTCGCAACTCTCACGGAGCCTGCTTCACGCCGCGGCTAGGCGCTCTGGTAGCCTACAGCAGCAATGGGCGCTGCTCCAGGTACAGAAAGCCTTGTACGCAACGAAGGGCGATGACGATGAAGCGTCAGGAGGATCGGGCCTGCTGCGCAAGATATGGAGGTGCGCTGCGCTCCGGACCATCTGGGTCAACCACACGAACTAGAATCGGCGGGTGTCGGCTTGCGGGGGCATCACGCAACGCATTCGCCGTGAGGCCCGGGCCGACTGCCTGCCACGTCCCCTCCCCTTCCGGCCCCTCCGGCCCAGCCTGCCCTCCTGATTCTCTGCCGCAACCCAACCTGCGGCTGCATCTGCATAGGGACCGCCCCTCTATCCCTCACGCCACCCGCCGCCGACGCGCAAGCCTACCACACAACCAGCCCGCCTCCCATCCTGCCCGCCCACCCAGGGCCGGCCTCGGCAACAAGCAGAAGGACGATGCCGCCGCCAGCGGCTCCAGCGCCGCGGGCTCTGCGTCTGGTGGCTCGGACGGCGCCTCCTCCTCGGGCCGCTCCCGGTCCGCGCCCTCGTCCTCCTCGGCAGCCGCCTCCTCGGACGCGCTGGTGCCCAGCGGCCCTGAGCGCAAGCACCACAAGGTGCGTAGCCGCCAGCATACCGGCATGGCCGTGGCGGCCTCATTGTCGCTCGAGGCTGGGGCTGGGGCTGGGGCTTGCGGCTGGGGCTGGGGCTGGCGGCTGGGGCTTGGGCTTGCGGCCGCACCGCAAGCACCGCCAGCACCGCCAGCTCCAGGGCCTGGGGCAAGGGCTGGGGCTGGGGCTGGCGGGTTGCTGGCGCCTCCGCGCGCTGCCAGCGGGCTTTCGTGCGGTGGGCTGGGCGCGTGGGGGCGCGGCTCCGCTCTACGCTGCAGCCTCTTACGTGCCTGTGTGTGCCGCAGTGCAGCCGCCGATAGCCGGGGCCGGGGTCCTGGCGGCACTCGACACACGGGCGCGGTCGCCTGGCCCCCTCAGCCGCACCTTCCCTCCCTGTGCGTCCTCAACCCTCCCCTCCCCTCCCCTGCCCCTGCCAGGTGTTTGTGGTGGAGCTGGGTCGCAAGCCGCTGTTCCCCGGCATCTACACGCCCGTCATGATCTCCAAGAACGAGGCGCTGGTCAAGGAGATCATGGAGGTCAAGAAGCAGGGGTATGTGGGCCAGCCAGGGGCGGGGCAGGGGGCAGGGGGGAGAGGGGAAGGGGAGGGAAGAGGGAGGGAAGAGGGAGCGACAGCGGCGGCGGGAGGGAGCATGCAGCCATGCTCTGTGCCGGCAGCCTTGGTGGCGGGGCATGTGGAGGTCGAGGGGCACGGCAGCAGAGCCATGGCGGAAGAGGTCCCTCGCGAGCTCACCTCCTGTCATTATTGCACCCCTGGAGCCCGACAGCCGCCGTCCCGGGGGCCCCTGCCACCTCGCCCTTCCTCCCCGCCCTCCCTCATCCTCCCCTGCCAGCGCCCATGCCTATGTGGGCGCCTTCCTCAAGCGGCCCAGCGACGCCAAGAGCGACGGCGGGGCGGGGCTCGGGGGCGAGGAGGCGGGCGCCGCGTCCCACCTGTACGACATCGGCACCTTCGCGCAGGTGCATGCGTGCGTGTGCGTGTGCGTGCACGTGTGCGTGTTTGCTGGGGCCGTGCAGGAGGGGGTGCTCGGGGCCGCAGGGGATGCCTGCACCTTGCCGAGCCCCATTCAGCCCAACCTCTGCCTGCCCCTTCCCAACCCCAAAGGTCCACACGGTGCTGGCGGGCGACAGCACCGACTCGGCGCAGCTGCTGCTGCTGGGGCACCGCCGAGTGCGCAAGACGGCGGTGGTGAGGGACCTGGAGGGGGCAGGTGCCAGCGGCAAGGGACGGGTCCAGCGGGCTGGGGTTGGGGACGGGGGCGGGCAACGCCGCGAGGGCGAGTGCGAGGGCGAGGGCGAGGTGGGCAGGGGGCGGGGCAGTAGCGGGGCGCTGTGGCGGCGCAGCAAGTGGGTGTGTTGGGGCAGTTGGGCGTGGCTGTGGTGCGGGGCCCGCATCGATCGCTTTCCGGCACTCGGTTGCACGCAGCGCCTGTGTGGCCGTGGTGGCAGCCAACGCGGGGTGTTACATTGCACACGTGCTGCCGCTGCTGCTGCTGATGCCGCCATGCTGCTGCCGCCGCCGCTGCTGCGTGTGCCAAGATCTCGGCCGAGCCGCTGCGGGTGCACATCGACCACCTGCGGGACGAGTCGTACACCTCGGACGACATCCTCAAGGTGCGGCCTCAAGGGCGGGCATGCAGAACAGAGTGGCAGCTAGGGATGCTGGCCCAGGCGCTAGGCACGGCGCCCTCCACCTGCAGCGCCCCTTGTCCTCAACCTCTTTCACGCCGCCCCGTCCTCCCTCCCCGCCCCCTGCCGTTCCCCCCAGGCCACCAGCATGGAGATCGTCAACACCATGCGCGACCTGCTGCAGCTCAACCCGCTGTACGGCGAGCAGTTCAGGACGCTGCTGTCGCTGAGTGAGTGGCGGCGCCCACACATACATGTCTGTGCTCAGCTTTCAGGGTCGAAATAGAGTACCACCCCCTACGCGTCTGTGTGTGCAATATGTAGGGGCATACGTGAGGGCCATAGGGGCGGCAGTGCCGCTGAGCAAGAACGAGGAACGCTGTACGGCGCGGCGCTCACACAGGGCGCTGCTATCGCTCAATGGGCTGGGGGACCAGGGAAGGCCCCGACAGGCTACTGGAAGGGGCCACCACCACGCCTCTTGCCCGGCGTGGCGCACGCAGCCCGCGGCAAGGCGCCAACCCGCCCTGGCCCGCACGCCCCCTCAACCCCTCCCCTGCCCCCAGCTGGAAGCCTGGACCTGCAGGACATGTCCCGCCTGACAAACTCGGCCATGGTGTGGCACTAACCCTGGCACTGACCCACACCCTCCGCACACCCTCCCCTCTCCCTACCCCCAGCCGGCAGCCTGGACCTGCAGGACATGTCCCGCCTGGTCGACGCGGCCGCCAGCCTCACCTCGGCGGACGACACCACCCTGCAGGCGAGCAGCGGGGCACCGGCCCAGGAGGGGCGGGGCAGCGGCGCCGCGGCTTTGCACGCAGTGCGCAGCAGGGCGCAGCTGAGTGCAGCTGAGTGCAGTTCCGCCGGCCCCTGCCTCGTCTGTGCCGCTTTCCCAGCCTCGCCGTATTCCCTCAGCCTCCCGCCTCCTCGCCTCCCGTCCCACCCCAGGGCGTGCTGGAGCAGCTCAATGTGCCGGAGCGGTGAGGCCCCGGGTGGACGACGGCGGGATTGGCTGGGCTTGGGTACTGGATTACCGGTGCAGGTGCAGATGCCGCCATGGGTGCCGCCCCCGGTCCTGCCGCAGGGGCCCGCTCTGACCAGCCCGGCCGCCTGGTACCGCACTCCCCTGCCCCGCGTCCCCTGCCGCTGCCAGGGCACGCATGGTGCTGGCCCTGCTGAAGAAGGAGGTGGAGCTGTGCAAGCTGCAGGCCGACATCCGGGAGCAGGTGGGAAGAGGAGGGAAAAGGGGAGGGGCAGGGTACGTGTCAGCTGCAGGCCGACATCCAGGAGCAGGTCGGGGAGAGGGGGGGGGGCAAAGGAGGGGCGTCAGGGAATGGAAGGATTGGGATGGGCAAGATTTGGGAGGGTAGTGTGTCTCCCCGCTTATCGTTTCCTTGGCGCTGTTTCCCTCGTCTGAGCCTCACCCCTACCTCCCCCGTCTTTCCCGCCTGTGTCAGGTGGAGGGCAAGATCATGAAGGAGCAGCGCCGCATGCTGCTCATGGAGCAGGTGGGGCTGGCAGCGTAAGGTGTTTCAGCGAATGGCGGGGCCCTGGCGGGGCCGCTGCTAGGTCAGCCACCACACATCATGCGAAAGCCCGTGGCGCCCGCTACGGCGCCCCAGCCCCGCGCCTCACAACACACCCCCATCCTCGCGCCCCAGCTCAAGTCCATCAAGAAGGAGCTGGGGCTGGAGCGCGACGACAAGAGTGCCCTGCTGCAGAGGTGGGGAGGTGGGGGCAGAGGCAGGGGCGGGAAGGTGTTGACGGGGCTGGGAGGAGGGCAGGCCGCACCCACACACAAAACACACATACTTTCTGTTACCATACCAACTTCTGAACGCACATCTTCCACCCCCTGGCCCCGCAGGTTCCAGGCACGGTGGGACGAGAAGAAGGCCGCGGCGCCGCCCGAGGTGGCCAAGGCGGTGCAGGTGCGGGGAAAGCCGGGGAGAGGGAAGAGCGTGTGTGTGTGCGTGGCAGCGGAGCGGAAGGCACGGCGCCGCCCGGGGTGGCCAAGGCGGTGCAGGTGTGTGTGTGGGGGGGTGGCTCAGGAAGAGAGGTGCTGGACGGATGCGCTGCACAGCCCGGGCGGCGGGGAGCCGGCGTCGCCCGCCACGGTCCTCATCCTACGTACAGAACCCCTCCCTGCCGTCAGCCGCTGCCGTCGAACCATCTCAGGACATGCCACCGCTCCGTTTTACACCTCCGCCGCTTCCTCGCATCTCGCCGCCCAGGACGAGCTGGACAAGCTGGGCGGCCTGGAGCCTGTGTCGCCCGAGTTCAACATCACCCGCACCTACCTGGACTGGCTCACCAGCCTGCCCTGGGGCAAGACCACGGAGGAGGTGTTCGACCTGGTGCGAGCCAAGAAGGTGCGGCGGGGAGGCGGGGGCTTTGGGAGGGCTGGGGGCCGAGGTGCTCCCCGCTGGCATCCTAGGTCATAGTTTATGGCGTAGATGTGGAGGTGTGCTGCATTGATTGGCCGGGCCCGCTCACCCTCCCCCGCCCCTTACGCCCCCTCAGGTGCTCGACGACGACCACTACGGGCTGGAGGACGTGAAGGACCGCATCCTGGAGTTCATCGCGGTCAGCCACCTGAGGGGCAGCGCGCAGGGCAAGATCCTGTGCCTGGTGAGGGCGCGGGAAGAGGGGAACGGAGGGAGGGGCTAAGGGGCAGTGCACTGCAAGGGTGGAGCAGGGCCAGGCAAGCTGGGCCGGCCTCAGGTGGCGCCGGGGCTCCACATCGGGACCCACACGCGAGGGGGGGGGTCGTTTCGGAACGTGCTCCGCTGCCTCTCCCAACCCCCACAAATTGCGTGTGGGGGCGGCACGCGCGCTGATCGCGTTGGGCGCTCGCCTGGCAGCCTACCTCACCCGTGCCCACCTGCCCCTCCCCTACCTCCCTTCCTCACCCCAAAGGTGGGTCCCCCCGGTGTGGGCAAGACCTCCATCGGCCGCTCCATAGCGCACGCCCTCAACCGCAGCTACTACCGCTTCAGTGTGGGCGGCTTGCATGACGTGGCCGAGATCAAGGGACACAGGTGCGGGCTGCTTGTGACTGCCCACGAGGCGTGCTCCCCAGGCGTGCTTCACATGTATCGCAGTTCATCTGTGAGCGAGCGTACCTGGCACAGTGTTCGGGGCCACGCCCTCCCTTTGCCGAATCCATCCCCACATCCCCGTGCAAAACCCGACACGCCCCTCTCCCCTCTCTTTCCCTCTCTTGCCCCAGGCGCACCTACGTGGGCGCTATGCCCGGTAAGCTGGTGCAGTGCCTCAAGTCCACCGGCAGCAGCAACCCGCTGGTGCTCATCGACGAGGTGGGGCGGGGCGGGGGGCAGATGGGGGAAGGGATCTTGGGTTTGGCACGATGGCACGCTGGCATGGCGCCCCCAGCTGGAGCGGCCACTGTGCACCGGCAGCAGCAGCACACGGGCGGGACGCAGAGTATGGGGGAAAATTGGCAAGAGGATGTGTCGCTGTGTGAGTTGCAGAACACAGAGCGCAATTGCACGAACGCCACCGAAGGCGAGCGACTCCCGCATAGTATGGGAGCTGCCACCCCACCGCAGCCTTGCTGCACACGCTGTGCGCCTACGGACCTGGCCCTCCCACCCACCTACCTGTGTGTCAATGCCCCCATGACCCGCCCTTATGACCCCGATCTCGCCTCCCTCGCCCCTCCCTCCCTCCCCGCTCGCCGCCAGGTGGATAAGCTGGGCCGCGGCCACAGCGGCGACCCCGCCTCTGCGCTGCTGGAGCTGCTGGACCCCGAGCAGAACGGCGCCTTCCTGGACCACTACCTGGACCTGCCGCTGGACCTGAGCAAGGTACAGACCGGTCTTTACCTTCATGATGCGGCTGTAAACATGTCACTCTGCGGGTACCGCAGTGGGCGTGGGAAGCAGGTGCTGCAGTTCGACCACGTCTGCACACGGACACTTGGTCGCCGGGTGCCCAGAACCCTCACACCGCACCCCTCCGGCCCCCGCACATCCCATCCCGCACCCCCTGTTCCCCTCGTCCCCTTTTCGCCAGGTGCTATTTGTGTGCACCGCCAACTCGCTGGACACCATCCCCGGGCCGCTGCTGGACCGCATGGAGGTCATCCGGCTGAGCGGATACGCGCAGGGTGGGGCGGCACACGGCAGAGGAGGGCAGCAGCGGCGGGCGGGGCACCTGGGGACCACATGGGGTGCACTCGCCTCTGGCCGCAGGACGGGCGACGCAGTTGCTGCTCGGCCGGGCTGGGGCCTGCTGCTGCTGCAGCCGGGGCCCTGGGTGGCGGCCATGCTCTTGACGCCGCGCCAGGGCCCCATGGCCCCCCGACCCTTTGTCGCTGCTGTCGCAACCCGTACCCTTTTCATACTCCCACGTCTTGCAGTCAACCAGCGGGCGCCGTTTGTTGCGTTTCATGTCGTGCCGCTTGGTTTTCCCCACCCGCCGCATCTCCGCACAGACGAGAAGCGCGCCATTGCGCGGCGTTACCTGGAGCCAGCAGCGGCCGCGGACGCGGGCGTGCCGGCGGGCTCCGTGTCCCTCAGCGATGAGGCGCTCGAGTCGCTCATCGCCGAGTACTGCCGGGAGGCGGGGGTGCGCAACCTCAAGAAGCACATCGAAAAGGTGTACCGCAAGGTGAGCGGTGGAGCGTGGGGGCGGAGTCCGGCCTGGTTGGAGCGGGAGGACATGTAGTTGTGTAATGCATGTGAAGACTTGAGAAGGAATTCGGGGTTGGAGGAACACGGGGGTGGAGCGGGGATATCGTGTGAGAGAAGACAATACTGCCGGGAGGGGAGCTGAGACGCCGGGGTCAGGGAAGGGAACCACGGACGCCCAAGCAACGGCGCTATGCGCGCTTCAGATTCTTTGGGTGCGGGAGCCGATGCCCATCGCGGCAACCCTTCTCTGGCTTGCACGCCGGTTTTACAGTGGAACCCTGCCCCCGCTTCTCCTTGCCGCCTCCCCAGGTCGCGCTGCAGCTGGTGCGGGGGGGAGCCAAGCCCATCATGGAGGGAGACGAGGAGGCGGCTGGCGCCGGGGCGGGAAGCAGCGTCGCATCCTCCTCCATGGACCCCTCCTCCGCTACCGCCTCTCCCGACGCCGCGAGCAGCTCCGACTCCTCGGACGAGCCGCCCTCGGCCAGCGGCACCGCCAGCGGCAGCGACCGCGCCAACAGCCACGGCTCCGCCAGCACCAGCGGCGGCGGCGGCGGCAGCAGCCCTGGCGGCGCCAACGGCGGCAAGAAGAAGAAGGTGCTGCGGGTGGCGTACGACGGGCCTCCGGTGGTGGTGTCGCGGGAGGCGCTCAAGGAGTACGTGGGGCAGGCGCCCTTCGCCAAGGACAAGTTCTACGACACCACGCCGCCGGGTGAGGGTCTGTGGGGCCGGGGCAGGGAGGCACTCAACAGCGGGGGGGGGTGCATAGCCGGAGGGGTCTGGTGCGGGAACCATGACGGGGCCTCTCAGGCGGGTAGGCTGCTTGCAGAAGCGCCCACGCACCCAACCGCTAACCCCTGTCGCTCGGCCCCGCCCCCCATGATGATGTGGGGTCCTGGGGCTGCACCGGGTTGGGCGGGGTCGGACAGCGGGTGGGCCCGCAGACTGCAGACCTGCGGCAACCGCGTGCCGTCCGCAGCGTCCGTGCAGTTGCTCTCCGTGGGCTGCAATTTACACGGCAACACATGTGTGGGCAGCACGTCCGCTTGCCGATATCCCCACTCTCCCCACCTCCCGCTCGCCCAGGCGTGGTCATGGGCCTGGCCTGGACGCCCCTGGGCGGCGCCACGCTGTACGTGGAGGCGGCCCGGGTGGCGGGCAGCGAGGCCAAGGGCGCGCTGACCACCACGGGCCAGCTGGGGGACGTGTTCCGGGAGAGCACGTCCATCGCCCACACCTACGCGCGCAACTACCTGGACGCCCTGGCGGCCAAGGGCGGCGAGCAGGGCGAGGCGGCGTCGGCGGCGCTCAAGGTGGGGCGGCCGGCAGAAGTCGCATGATACGAGATGCCCACATCATAGTGTAGATGTCATATGGGATTCCTGCTTTGACCATTTCAGCATACGGCGGTGCGCAACGAGGTCGGGGGGGCCGGCGGCGGGGAGCTGGCTGGGGAGCCGGAATCATGGAGGCTGGGGCTGTGGAGATGGCGAGGCGAGGGATACACACACACAACTTCGCCCCCTCGCCCCCTCGCCGCCTCGGCCCCTCGCCCCCTCGCTCACTCGCTCCCTCGCCCCCTCGGCCCCCTCCTCTGCTGCCCCCAGGTCCTGGCCGGCAGCGCGCTGCACGTGCACGTGCCCGCGGGCGCCACCCCCAAGGACGGCCCCTCCGCGGGCTGCACGCTGGTGACGGCGCTGCTGTCGCTGGCGCTGGGGCGGCCCGCGCGGCCCAACCTGGCGATGACAGGTGGGCGGGGAAGGAGGGGGGTTGGGTGGGGCAGGCAGCTGTGTGCGGGGGAGGGTTGTTGGGGTTCGCGCTCGGGTAGATGTAAGGCTGAGGCGATGATGAGCGGGTGGGCGCGAGTCCGGCTCAGTATGGGTCCGTAACCCTTCCTGGGAACGGTGACCCAACCCCTCCCTTCCTCCCTGCAGGCGAGGTGACGCTCAACGGCTGCGTGCTGCCCATCGGCGGCGTGAAGGAGAAGGTGCTGGCGGCGCGGCGCAGCGGCGTCAGCTGCCTGGTGTTCCCCGAGGGCAACCGGCCCGAGTACGAGGAGCTGCAGGACGACATCAAGCAGGTGGGGCGCGCGAGGGGCCTGGGCTGTGAGAGGGCCAGCGCATTGCTGCGCTGCAGGCGCCTCGGCTGCTCAGCCTGTTCCTGAAACGCCGCCTTTACCCCTCTTCCCCTCCGGCCCCAGGGCCTGGAGGCGCACTTCGTGAGCCACTACGACCAGATCTTCCAGCTGGCGCTGGGGGCCGAGGGGCAGCAGGCCAAGTAGGGGCGGCAGGGCAGCGGGGCACTGGGGTAAGCGGCCAGCGGGCAGCGGCAGCGAGTGAGGGGCGAGGGGTGAGGGGTGAGGGGCGAGGGGTAAGGGGCGAGGGCCGAGGGGCTTGGCTATGCGGGCGCTGAGAGGCGTGCGTGCGGGGAGCGGTGCACAGGAGTGGCGGTGGGTGTTGGTGATTGCAGCGTTGGCAGTGGCGTGGCGACGGCGTCGGGGAGATGGCGGCGGCGGCGGCGGCGGCGGCGGCGTGTGGCAGGGCAGAGGCTGGCGTGGTGGGCGAGTGCTGGGGCCGTGTGGAGGGAGCCAAGGACACGGTGCGGTCGTGAGATGAGGCGTGCGTGCTGTTACACGGCCTCGCGACAGCGCGACTCAAGCGTGCGGCGATGCGGCGGCCTCGTCATTGGCCACTGGCCACTGGTTACCTCGCGCCCGCCTCTCACACGGCAGGCAGCGCGATGCCGGCGACGGACTGCGGCCACACGCCCGCCGGCAACCCCCAACTGCGCAACGCTGCAACCCTCGCACTACCCTGGGCGGCCCACCGCAGCGCCGTGACCGCGCGCCGCGCACCGCCGGCCGCACCGCACAGCTGCGGCGCCCGCCCAGCCAGCACACGTGGGTCCCCCTCAGCCCGCCGCCACCGCTGCCCCCGCGCAACCCCCACCGGCGGAGGCCGTGTGTGGCCCTAGGCGCCCAGCACCCAGCGCCCCTACAGCCGCCCAGCGCCCAGCGCCCCTACTGGGGCCCTCGGCGCCCGCCGCCACTGCCGCTCCGCATGGCGAGCCGTATGTGGGCGGCCGTGTGTGCCGTGTGTGCCGCCTCACACGGGGCTGCCGCTGGCCGAGCCCATCGTGGGGCGGGGGGCGGCCGCTGCCTCGCCGCGGGGGCCCACTCCGGCATCCTCTGCGGGCGTGCGGACGTGGGCACGGGGGTGGGGAGGCCAGGAGCAGCAGGGCGGCGGCGCATGGGCACGGGGCCGGGGCAGGGACAGCGCGGTCAAGGCGCGGCCCCAGCGAGAGGCACGTTGCACCAGGCTGCAGCAGGCTGCCTGCCTGCGGCCAACCCTACGACACAGCCACGCCCCAGCTGGCACGTGAGGCCGGCGCGCCGACTCCCAGCGGCGCACGTTCAGTGTCACATCGCAACATGCTAACAGCGTCTACACGCATAAGCATTGCAACAGCATGCCCAGCACACGACCCACCCACGGGCTCCACGGACGACGCGCCCATGCCGCCGCCGTGCGCGCCGCCGCCGGCCGGAGTGGCGGGCGAGCTGCCCGCGCTGCTGCCGCCCAGAGAGGCCCCAACGTCGGGCGTGCCCGGCGCCCGGCCCGGGCTGCCGGCGTCCGCTGGCGCCGTCGCAGCCAGGGCCGCGGCCGGCGCCGCCGGGCCGCCGGGCGCGGTGACGGAGCCGCTGGCGGCGGCCGTGTCGGCTGCGGGCCCGCCGGCGCCGGTGGCTCCGGCGGCTGCTCCGGCGGCTCCGGCCGCCGCGGGCGTGGCTCCGCTGCCGGAGCCGCGCTTGGTCCTGGCCTTGGGCTGCCGGGTCGTCATGGGCGAGGCCTGTGTGGCGGGGAACGAAGAGGAGCGGCTGAGGGTGATCCGGGGACGTGGGCCATTGGATGCAGCCTCACGCACATGCGGCCCCCTGCCACCCTGCCCCACACCCACCCGTCGCCCCTCCCGCCACGCGCCTGCCCTCCTCTCTCCCCACGCGCCCTCCTAACCCGCCACCCCATCGCCACTCGCCGGCGCCTGGCATCCCACAAAGGATGCCAGTACTCCTAACTACACGCCACCTTAACGGACATAGTGACAATCCTGACAAAATGCCAAATCAAGTGACACACGGTAGTGACGCGGACGCACGAATCAACCCTGCGGTCTCCGCCCTCACCGCAATGCCCGCCGGCACCGGCTCCAACACCCCCGGAGGCCCCATCGGCCCGCGAGCGCCGCCGGCCGCCCCCGGCCCGCCGGCACCACCCCCGCCGCCGCCCTGCCGCAGCAGCCCCGCCGCCGCCTCGGCGCTCAGCCCCGCGGTCCAGGCGCGCAGGTTGGCGGCGCCCCGCACCAGCCAGGCCACCTCCTCCGCCAGCAGCTGCTCGGCGGCCCGGAACTCGGCGACCGCGGCCGCGTGCTCTGGCGGGGGCGCAGGCCGGCGCCAAGGGGGCAGCGGTGAGGCGGCGGCTGCATATGGCTGCCACGGCACATGAGCGCGGCCGCGGCCGCAGCCAAGTCGCATGGGGGTGTGGGGTGTGGGGTGTGGGGTGTGTGGTGTGTGGTGTGTGGTGTGTGGTGTGGGGTGTGGGGTGTGGGGTGTGGGGTGTGGGGTGTGGGGTGTGGGGTGTGGGGTAGGGGCAGCGGGGACCAGGGAGGAAGCAGCAGCACCATTGGAGCTGCCGGAAGCTAGGCACGACACACGATGTCCAACCGGGCGGCCACCTCGGCCTCGCTGCCCGGGTAACGAGGCCGCCCACGCCCATGTGACGGGGCGGGCCTGCCCAGGCACTTGAGGACCAGCGTGGAAGTCATTGGAGGAGGGAACTGAGACAACCACCAGCACTGACTCCTGGCCCCATCACGCCGCGCCCTCACCGTCGCCCTCCGCCGCGCCACCCTCGCCTCCCGCGGCCGCCTCCCGCTCCCTGGCCTCCCTGGCCTCCCTGGCCTCCCTGGCGGCCTCGGTCTTGGCATGGCCTCCCAGGCCCAGGCCCAGGCCCGGGCCGTGCTTGCGGCCGCCGCCCCGCGACTCGAGCTTCTGGGTGGCGGCCAGGCGCAGCTGCGGGGCCAAGGGAGGGGCTGGAGGGGCTGGAGGGACTGGAGGGGCTGGAGGGGCTGGCGGGGCTGGAGGGGCTGGAGGGGCTGGCGGGGCTGGAGGGGCTGGAGGGGCTGGGGGTGCAAGGGCTGGGGCGGCAACTTGGTAGGGTTGCGCTTCTTTACGGGGTCTGGGCGGCGGGTTTATGCAGCACGTACGGCGTGTGCGGCGGCTGGGCGAGAGCGGCGCGTGCTGCCGCCCTGTGGCGCACCTGGCGCTGCCGCAGCTGCGTGAGCTGGTTGTGGCGCAGCGTCAGCCACAGCCGCAGGACCGACAGCTGGGCCAATGGGCCGAGCGGGCGGCAGCGGCAGCGGCAGCGCGCCGCGGGTCAGGTGCAACCCCGCTCATTCTCATCCTCGTCAAGCGGCAGCGCGCCGCGAGTCAGGCCAGCGCACATGCGCCGGCACGGTAACCCCAAGCCACAGGCCTGCCAGCACTCCCCCGGGCACTCCCCTGGGCATGCCCGCGACGGTTGCACTCGGAGCCAAGCGTAGCCCAGCCTTGTGATGAAAGACAATCAATCGTCACCACAACTGCGCACATGGATGCTGGTGCGATGGCGGCACAGTGGTGTGGTCCCTCCCACCCACCTTGGCGTCCTCGTATGTGCCCAGCCACACGCCGCCCGCCAGCAGCAGCGCGTCCATCACGTCCCCCACCGCGGGCCGCAACGCCGCCAGCAGCCCGCCTGCAGGGGGCCAGCAGGGGACACCAGGGGAGCGGAGCCACGTGGGAGCGGTGCCGTGCTCTCGGCGTGATGCATGGCGTTCACGCCGCGCCCCAACCGCGACCCAACCAGGCCAAGACACACGGCACAAGTGAAAGCCGCTAGCCCAGCAGAAGACACCCCCCAAGCAGCGACACCGCCGGAGACTCAGACAGCTAGCTAGCGCGCGCGCACCGCTGTAGTCAGCGCCGTGCAGGTGGGCCGCTGTGGTGGGCGGCGGCGGCTCAACCACCGCTAGGTCGCACGGCGCGGCGGCGGGGGGCCCCAGCGGGTCGTGGTCGGGGCCGGGGCCGGGCGGCGGCGGCGGCACGGAGCCCACGTTGTCGTACAGCCGCGGCAGCTGGGAGTCCTGCAGGAAGCTGCCCAGACTGGTCAGGAAGCCTGCGGGCAGCGGGGGCCGGGAAACGGCACCCGGAAGGGGAGGCGTGCCGCAGCTGGTTGGGGCGAGGGGCCGGCGTCCGCGTGCGTGACGCGTGGCCGGGTCTGTGCGCCGGCCGGCAGTCGGGGCCTTCAGTGCGTGGCGCGGTTCGGCCAGGGAGCAGTGACCCGTGGGTCACGTCCCGCTCCCCTCCGCACCCTCGGTGTGGCCGCGGTACTCCTTGACCGCACGCTCGAAGCCGCGCAACGAGCCCGCGAAGTCGGCCATGTCGTCCAGCGTCCGCTCGTGGCGAGCCAGCAGCTCGCTGCCCGAGTGAGCCACGCCGGAGGACGAGCGGTGGCCCCGGCCCGCGCCGTGCTCGGCGGCGGCGCTGCTGCCGGCGCCGCCGAATCCTATCGCGCGCGAGAACTGCGTTTCGGGAGCAGCGCGAGCAGGGGAGAAAGAGTCAGCGTCGCCTCGGACGGGTGCGCGGGTGCGGTGTGCGGTGTGCGGAGGCGCAGGAGGCCGCAGCTGCGTTTAGCAGAGCTGGCCATGGGCGCGAGCTGGGCTTGGGGCTCGCGGGCGGAGACGAGCGAGCGGCGGGGCTGCGTTGCGGCGGGACCAGGGGCAACCCCCTGGGCCTGACCTTGGCCCACATTGCTGCGTTCGCTGCTTGCTGTGAGCAGGTGTACGTGTTTGAACGAATGGCGCGTTACGTATGGCAGCAAGCGAGCCGCGGGGCTTCGGACGGTGCGGGCCATGAGGTGCAGACCGTACGACAGCGGGGGCGCGGCCCACAGACACGAGCACACGGGTAGCACAAGGCGACCCTGCATGTACCGGACGCCGCCTCCTGGCGCCTGCACCCGATCACATCAACAGTGGCGCCGTCAACCGCACCGCCCCGGCCCCACAGCCCAGATGCTGACGCCGCAGCCCAACCGCAGCCCAACCACCATCCAGCAGCAGCGGCCCTGTCCGCCCCGGCCCCCTTTGCCGTTGCCCGCCAGCCCGCCCGCCTCCGGCAGGTCACCCCATGGCGCCTGCCGCACATGCATTGCAGCGCCCACAGGCCAGTGGCCGCGCCCCGCCCCACGGCCCCGCCCCGTCGCTCAGTCGCCGCTCCCGCCTAGCGCCCTCAGTCCCACCTGGCACCTTCCCCCAGGCGGCGTGGAGGCCCAGAACGCCGATCCCGTGGCAACGTGGCGGCGTTAGGACAGGCGAGAGGCGCGGAGCGTCGAACAGGGGCAGGGGCGTCGGGTTAGTGGCCGAGCCGCCGCCGCCGCACGGGACCCGCAGCGCAGGCCCCGCCGGGTCGGCCGCTGCCGCCGCCGCTGCCGCCGCCAGCGACCGCCGCCTGGCGAGGGCCCCGCCATCGCCGCCGCCACCGCCGCTGCCGTCGTCGCCGCCATTGTCGTCGCCGCCATCGTCGTCGCCGCCGCCGCCGCCGCCATCTGTGTCGCCACCCGGCGGCGGCGGCAGCAACGCGCCGCACTCGAACGTCCACCACTGACCGCCGCCGTCGGCCGTCGGCGGCGCCACCAGCGACGCATAGCACCCGACCACCGCCCCGCCCCAGCGCTCCGCTTCCGCCGCCGCGTCGCCGCTGGCCCCGGCGGCCCCTCCGCCACCGAGCCCAAGCCACCGCCACACGCGCCCGCCGCCGCTGCCGCCAGTGGCTTCCGCCAGCCTCCGCCTCCGCCAGGCGGCCGTGCCCGGCGGCGGCGGCGCCGCCAGCGCCGGCGGCGGCGTGACGCCCGCTGCGTCGCCCAGCCCCAATCGTGTGTTGCAGGTGTCGCCCCTCCGCCGCATGAACAGCGGGAACAGGCACGGGGAGCCGGCGGCGGCCGGGTCGGAGGCGTTGAGCGCGGTGCGCAGGGTGCGGTTGGAGCGGCCCGACAGCAGCTGCGTGGAGGGTGGCGGGGATTGGGGGCTCGCATGGGCGGTGGGCGCTGAGGGTGAGGGTGGCGCCAGCTGGGGCTTGTGTGTTGCCACCTACTGCCCCTGCACCGGCCACCCTCTCTCTCGGCCTGGGCCCACCTCCGCCTGGACCCTTGCGCAAAGCCGACCCACCGCAATCCGGCTATACCCGACACGCCCCACGCCCCGCCCGACCCCTTTTCGGCGCACCCACCTCCGCCAGCCCCCTCCTGGCCGGCAGCGACAGCGGGATGGCTGCGGTGGCCGCACACCCCGGGCCGCCGGTGCGCTGGGGGCCGGGCTGAGGCGCAGAGCGCAGCAGCGACCAGCGCAGCTGCGGAGGGGGGTGGAAGGAGACCGGGCAGGGAGGGGATGGGGGAGCGGGGGACCGAGAAGGGAGCGTCCGCGCTACGCGAGTGCTCGCAGTGCCGCAGACGGCGGCTGTGTGGCACACGTGCGGAGTCGTTCGGAGGCGTTCTCTGCAGCGCACATTCGGAGTACAGGAGCTGGGCATATAGTGCCATCGCAGCTGCCACCGAAAACAGCATCCTACCTCGAGCACGACCTGTGCGTCGTCCTGCTCCTCGTCGCACCTGCCGCCGCCACCGCCGCCGCCCACGTCGCCGGGCGGCAGCAGCGCCGCCGCCAGCGCCGCGCGCGCCGGCGGCGATAGGCGCCGCAGCGTGTCCGACTCGGCTGCCGCATACACCGCAATGAGGTGGGGGTGGCGGGAAGGAGGGGTTGCAGTTGCGGGGCATTTCATTTGGGGGTGCGGCCGGGCAAGGGTACCACGAACACTGGGAGGGCGGCCGCACGTCATGCAAGCCCCGCCGCCCCCACCTGCTCCAGCGCATAGCCAGTCAGTCTGGTCACGAGGCAGACCGCCGCCAGTGCTGCCGCCGCCAGTGCCGTGGACCCAGCGGCGACGCCAGCGGTATGCGAGGCGGCTGCGGCTGCGGCAGCTCGTCAGGCGGCCGCATGGCGGCGGCGGCGCGGCGGCGGCGGCTCTCCAGGGGGCGTCCCTTGGGCCCCTGGATGCCGTGGGCTGGGACACGCGTGTGGCCGTTGCAACACCGCTGTTGATCCAGCTGCCGCTGCCGGCTAGCTGCCACCAACCGCCCTTCAGCCTTCCCTCCGCTGGCGCCACTCGGGTTGGCGGTCCGCCGCCATGGCCATCCAAGTGCTGGTACGCGTCACCGCAGCATTGTGCGCGCTCTGCTAGTCAGCTGCATACGGCATCCTTGAGTGCCGAATGCTCCAAGAGCCACGCGTGTCAGCCGGCTATTAACCTGTCAGATGTTTGAATTTGATGCTTCTATCGGCTCGTGTATACACGGTGCGCGTAACGCTGCACCGCCGGGGGTGGCTGTCAGCAGGACCGTACTGCGTCCCCAATTTTGACTCTTTCCGTCAGCCGGCACACAGCTGCGTGCATTGGGGCAGCATGTATGCGTCGCATTCAGCGACTAGTCTGGTTAAGGCGGCTTTTGCAGTGTCGCTCCTCATCAGTTCATGTTGGCTGAAACTCACAAGCGCACAGGCGACACAGCCACGACAAAACGCGTCCTTGCCACGCGTACCTCGCGATGATTTGCTGGTTGTGTTCCACACTTGGCACAAGCGGGCTGCGGCCTAGACGACCCTCTCTCGCGCTTGGCGGCTTGGTGTGCGGACACATATCGTGGTCGATGACCCGGGTGATGTGCGTGGGCATGCGCAGCTACCGTGCGCAGGATGTATGCAAGGATGGGGCGGGCTGCCCGTGCGGCGCTCGCTTGCTGGCGCGTGCTGCAGCCTGCTGAAGCACCTTATTGCTCCTTGCACAGGGGAGCCTACAAGAAGTACAAGCCGCTGGCCATGCCAACAACGAGACCTTCTCACTGCTGCCCCCCTACCCCGGCGAGCCAGCATCCCTGCGGCACGTGCTGGCGCCGTCCCTGGCGCATTCGCTGCACAAGGGCACCTACAAGTGCGTGCTTGCGTAGCCCTCACATGCGTGTGCGTAAGACGGGCTGCAAGTGTTCCATAGCTCCAATCAAAGGTTCCAACCATAGCTCCTACCTGTCACGCTAGTCACGTCACGCACGCGTGCACGACCATCCCCTCCACGCACGCATCGATACCACACCCGCCAGGCATGCAGGTAGGGCAGCTCCGTCGCCTGCATATGCCACAAGGGCGGCACGCACCGCACCGCACAGCATGCTGCTAGCTAGCTAGCTGCCTGCCTGCCTGCAACCGTGCTAGCCCATCACGCACGCCACCCCCGCTCGCTCCTGCCTACCTACCTTCCGCATGGCTCCGCCACCACACGCACCCAGCCACACGCGCTCACGCACCGACCTCAGCTACCCGCGCATGCATGGCTCTGATAATGGCTCCGCCACAACCAGCCACCCACACGCATGCATGGCTCCGCCACACCCACCCACACGCATGCACGGCCTCACGCACCTAGCTACATACACGCGCCCTGCTGCCATGCATGCATGCCAGGTGGATGCTGCTGGGTGACGACGACACGCTGTGGTCGCTGACCGCGGTGCAGGAGATGCTCGCCGCGCTGCAGCTCCCGCACACGGAGCCGCTGGCGCTCAGCGACATGCTCATCCAGGTAGGCAGGTTCGCAGCTAGCTAGCTAGCAGCAGCGTAGCATACACCAGTCGCATGCAAACATCGGTGCCGTGCCGCCGGATCGCATGCCCGCGCAAATCGCATGCCCGCGCGCATGGCAGGCCACCCCGTCCACCCAAGTGTCACATACACACAGCAGTCTTCGCACACACAAGCGTACGCTACGCGTGTTCGTTCACACGCTTGTTCACACGTACGCTTGTTCACACGTACGCTTATTCACACGCTTGTTCACACGCTTCCTGCTGGTGCACACGCGCAGTGCAACCGGGACGCTGAGCACTTTGAGCACCCCCAGTGTTGGCAGGTGCGAGGGCGGGGTTAGTGGGCGGGCGGGCGGGATCATCGCTCGGTACACGTCTGCGTGCGTGCGATGCGTGGATGGGCCCCACAAGCTAGCGGCCAGGCATTTCTGTCGGCATACATGCATGCTGCCTGCTGCATACATGACAGCTAGCTTACTAACCATGTATGCACGTGTGACGCCCCTGTGCTATGCTGTGTCATGCCTTCACGCACGGACGTGAGCTCAGCACGGGCGAGACCCCCGCTGCCAGGCGTGCCCGGCTGGCAGCCCCCGCTGCGCCTGCCGCCTGGGCGCAGCGGACACGGTGCCGCTTCCCCCGACCAAGCTCTTCAGCGGCTACGTGGAGTGAGTAGTGCGTGCAGCGATGATCGAGCGACCACGATGCATGCATGCATGCCGGTCGATGTATTCGCTGCTAGCTGTACAAACTGTAGCGAGCGCTCGCTGCTGCACGCGCCATGATTCCCCATCCAAGCAACCCTATCTACCTGCTGCAGGCGCGCGCGCGCGACCCTCCAGCCAGCTGACATGTATGTACCCGTTGCGTCCCTGCCTCCTGTCTGCGTGCGCCGCCATGCACGCCAGGTTCTACGGCGGCGCCGGCGTCATCCTGTCCAGCGGCGTCGTGGAGCTGCTCACGGCGGAGCCCTCTGGCGGCGTGCCCAGCCCATTGATGTCCGCGATCCTCGAACGGTGCGGCGCTCATGTATTCCCTACATGCACGGCACACCGGTTACACCGATATGTACCTTGTTAGCTAGCTTGCATGCACGCGCTCGAGCGGTCGGGCGGTCGACTGCATGCACGCTAGGGAAGTTGGCAGGGGCATTCTGGCCCCTAGCTAGCTAGCTAGCTACGCACACACGGTTTGGTTTTGTCTTACTATTATACTTATACTTATTTCTGAACACACGCACACAGGCTGCATTTCGGACCTAGAAGGTTGAGCTAGTTGAGCACACGGGCTGCATTTATTTCGGCCCTATAATTAAAATAAATGAGCACACGCACACGGGCTGCTTGCAGGCAGCAGCTCGCTCGTCCTGCTGCACGCACACCCGTACCGCATACATGCACGCGTGCATGTGCATGTATGTGCCAGCTGGCTAGCTAGCCGTCGTATGTGGGATCCAGCAGTAGCAGGTACAGCGGGCTTGACCCGCCGTTGAGGTAGGGCGACCAGGGGGCCGGGGGTGGGGCCGGGGCCCTCAACGCGCCCTGTCCCCCGTGATAGATATAACTAGCTAGCTAGTATCTGTTGCGACGGGGGCCTGCTGGCATGCTTGTGCCGCTCGTGCCGCTACGGTGCGTGCGTAGTGTGCGTGCTGCTCCCTCTGCCAGCCACCGCCGCTGCCTGCAGACGCAAACAAGATGAACCCCGCCCGCCCGCTCCCTCCCCCCCCGGCTCCTTGCTTGCCTGCCTGCACACGCTGCATGCATGGATGCATGCATGCAGGTACTCGGTGTACGGCGACGCGGTGCTGTCCGAGGTGCTGCGGCGTATGGGCATCGGCATCAGCTTCCCGGAGAAGCTGCCGGGCGCACCCTCGGGCCAGCGAGGCATTGCGCCGTGAGTCCACCCAGGCATGTCGATGCATGCGTGTCTGTGTATTCATGATAATCAACATGTACCCGACACGCGACGCCCTGGGCGTGTGTGTATGTGCGCGGGTGTGCATGCACGCACCACTCGCCCGCCCCCGCCCGCCCGCCCGCCCCCGCCGTCACCACTCACTCGCACCGTGTCTCTCGTTCCACCCGTGCGTGCGTTAGTTGCATCCCGATGCCATGAACCAAATGACCCCCCCGCCGCATCGCACCCAACCACGCACACATGCCCGCCGCACCCACAAAGCACGGCGAGTCAAGCTCGCTGTACCTCTGCATGCATACCATCCAATTCGGTTTCACACGTGCCGTCCCGCCCACCGTCATGACGCCGGTCCGCTGCTGGCCGCAGGCTGTGCACGCTGTGGGAGATGGAGAAGGCGCACAACCTGCTGGGCCGGCACGTGCAGCAGTGGCGGGGGGCGCCGGCCGCCTTCCAGCTGGTCATGTCGGCGCACCTGCGCTCGCTGGATATGAGCATGGAGGCCTACTTGGAGCCGTACATGGAGCTGGCGCGGCTGTTCGTGACGGCCGGGCAGAGGCCGTGAGCGGCAGCAGCAGCGGTGACGTGGGCGGCAGCAGCACGCAGCCGGCCTGCTGGGGATGCAAGCAATGGGTGGCGCCCCCTACCGTCAGACCGGCGCTGCTGGATGGCGTGGATGGCCGTACGCATGCATGCCGTACGCATACATGCCGTATGCATGCATGCCGTACACAAACATGCCGTACGTATGCATGCCGCCGTACAATTGCACGGAGCGCCGGCCAGCCAGCTGGCTGCTTGCTTGGTTGCAGGCAGGGCGCACGTGGGCGATGTGAGCGCGTGCGTGGGGTTCTAGACAGACGGCCGCCGGCCGCGGCCTTGCGCCCTTGCGCCATCACTTGATGGTCGATGCCGATCGATGGATGTTCATTGGCTGGTGAGGGAAGTGCAGAGTAAGCAAGAGCGAGTGGGGGCGGGTGGCAGCGAGCGGGGCTGAAGGCAGGAGGCAGGCAGGGCTCATTCGGCCGCCTCCCTCCGGCTGATGGATGGGCCGGGGCGCTGCCATGCCCAAGCGAGCGAGGCATGGACCCCGGACGTGGCACCCCGGACGTGGACGCGAACGTGAATTTGGGCAGAACCGCTGTTGGGAAACAACTTTGAGTTTAGAGCGAGCATCGAGGCATACGTGCATGCGTGTGTTCGGATGATGCGTTCACAGCAGCTAGGTGGCTGGTGCCACGGGGCGGCGATGCGGCGGGGAGCGGAGTAATTGATGAGCTGTCAGCAGAGAGGCAGCGCGTGCGTGGCTAGCTTGCTTGTGCGGCTGCTGCGTTGCGTTGCGGGGCTGCCAGGGTGGCGAGACGAGTGTGCGAGCAAAGCTGCATGCATGGAAGCTGGGCTTCGCTGAGGTTCTGCCGTGCATTACGGCAACGGGCGAGTGCGCGGGGCATGGACGGATGGGCGGGGGCGGGGCCCGCTCCGGCCCCGTGCGGGCGGCGCCACCCCCGGCCCCCCATGTCATGTCATGTGTTGGGGGCCAGCTCGTGAGAGGCACGCAGGCCAAGTAGGGCGCGTGCAGGACGGCGGCGGCTAGGGTGCGTGAGGCAGCAGCAGCTGGCGGCACCGCGGCGGCTGGCTGGCTGGCTAGGCGGGGGCACGCTGTGTCGCTGTGCTCGCTGCTGCCGGGTAGGTGCTGTAGGCGGCGGTTGCTTGGGATGACGGCCGGTGCCTGCCGGCCTGACTGCCTGTCTCGTTGCACGGCGGCCTTGCTGGGCGCGCGCGCGCGCTGCCGCTGCCGCTGCCGGCAGGGCATCATACCGTACGTAGGTATTCGCTTTCAGATTCATTCGTGTAATGCCTATCGGCTAGAAACATCGGTGGCCCAGGTGCCCCGCTGCCTCGAGCTAGCCCGGCTGCGTACCGACCGGCATGCAGCAGCAGCAGCCCCCCCCCCTCCCCTGGAGCCGCGGCAGCCCCCCGGCCCGGGCCACCACGCACCCTCCACGGCCCTTTTACTCCCCGACCCGCCCGGGCGAAGGGCGGGTCTGCCGCGCTGCAGCCCAGGCGGCTGCAGGCGAGCGCAGCAGGGCGCTACGCTGCCCAGGTCGCCGGGTGGAGATCATATCCAAGTCGAAAGACTCGATACAGTACCAAATTGTACGATGCTGTTGACGCATTGATACAACCGATGCCATCAGCCACGCTGGCCGCACGTAAGGCCCTCCACGGCATGTAGAGCAGCACCCGGGTGCTCAGCTAGCCTGGTGACGGGGGCTCCACGGACTCGCTCGCTCGCTGACACGGCCGGACGCGGCGGCGGCAATCTGGTTGTTGTTCCCACAGCTGGCATAGCAGCACGCCACCGCCCTTTGCACGCATGTGCGGAATGCGGTCTGTACGATCGTCCGGGGCCAGGTGTACGGCATGCGGCCCCCCTCCGCCTGCCCCCCCGACACGCAGGCATGCAAAGTAAGTCGCGCGCCAGCCACGCAAGTCGCGGCCGCCCTCGTGCCCGCCTGGCCCCCAGCCCGCCGCCGCCGCGCAGCGCACAGCCTCCGTCCGCCGCCCCTTTCCCCCGGCCTGCCACGCCTCCTCCCAAGCAACCCCGGCACGGCCCCTGCCGCCTGCCCCACGGGACGCATGGCACCATTCGGTGGCTGCCATCCAGAGTGTTCCCATCGACAGCAAGCCTAGCACATTCTTTCTTTCTTTCACTCTGTCTGGCTACGTCTTAGAAACAAACAACACAGCCCAGTCGCAACAAATCTCAGCCACAGCACTGCTGCCACGCGCTGCCACGGCGCCTATCCGCACTCCGCCACAGCCACACCCGTTCGATCCCCCCCGGCGCTTCCCCGGCGCTCCCATGCGCATGCTACGACGGGGTGCGACCCCTCCCGCCCATCCGTACGATGCCACCCCCGGGCCCGGCCCCCCCCCCCCCCCCCCCCCCCCCCCCCCCCCCCCCCCCCCCGGGGGGGGGGGGGGG
>BDDC01000012.1:48479-82075 GCA_001662425.1 Chlamydomonas sphaeroides
CTCCACTTCCGCGACTACGCGCGGCGGCACTACTGCGGCCGCTGCCAGAGCACCGTGTGCGCCGCACACACCGCCTACAGGTGTGGGCGGGGGGGGGGGCGGGGGCGGGCGAGGGGGCGAGAAACCGGGCGGTTTGGAGGAGGAGCGGAGGTAGAGGGGCCCCGGACCGGCGTGCTGGTCTGGCGCGGCTGGGGGCACGGCATGCGGCGCGCACCCGGCCCGCCGGCGCTGTCACCGGTAGTCCGTTGCTGCAGGGCGGCGGCAGGCGCAGCCCGTGCCCAGGTCAGGAGTTGGAAGCGCGTGCGCGTGGGACGCGCATGGGACGGACGCGGCCGCAGCTGGCAAGGCCCAGACCATGGCGCCCTGCTGGCGCAACCCCGAACTACCCGGTGCCCCGCTGACCCTCGGGCCCTCCGCAGCCCGCACGGGGCCACGGGCTCCTGCGGCGTGGAGTCGCGCTGCGTGTGCGTGCTGTGCTTCACGCACTTCACACCAGCCTACCAGGCCTTCCTGCGCCAGCGGAACACGCTGCCCAAGACGGGCGGCTCCACGCCGCCGGGCCCGGCGGCGATGCCCATGCCCGGTCCGGGGATGGCGTCGGCGGGAAGCGGAGGTGAGGTGGGGCTATCGGCCTCACCGGCGAGGAGTGCGGTCGGGATGGGCCTGGCGGCGGCGACGGTGGCCGCGGCTGCCGCCGCGGCGGCGGCGCAGAGTGGCGAGGCGGCGGGGTCGGTCAAGGCGCCGAGCGCGTCGAAGCTTCTGTGGCAGCGAGCTGCGACGAAGTTGCAGGCTGTCACGCGGCTAAATAAGGGCAAGGATCACCACAGCATGGAGCGCGTCGCTGAATGAGGGCCGCAACGTGGTGCGGGCGAAGCGTGTGGTTTGAAGAATAGGTCGGTGCTGCGTGCTTCAGCAAGCGAGCGGCTTCATGGTTGCGTGGCGTGGACGAACGGCGCGGTCGTGGTGCCAGGGCGTGCCAGGGTGGTCTTCGGGGTTGGCGCGTGCGGGTTGGAGGCACCATGTTGTGCACAAGCATGAGCTGTTTCATTATTTTTCATACGCTGCAATGCATACGTCGGTTTATGCATAGTGCTAGGGAAGTGCAGACACGAACAACTTCCGAACGATTGATATGTAGCCTTCGACTTTCCTAATGAGTTGCTTGCGCGCAGCAGCCTCGTTTCGCTCATCTCTGCTCCGGGATGCAGCGAGCGTGGAGCTGTGCCTCGGCCATCGCCGGCGGTTCGGTTCTCGTGCTCTTGCGTGCCCACAGCAGTCGCTACATAATCAGCAGCGACACACGACCTTACATCCTGGCCTCCGGCGGCTCGGTGCAGCCGGCAGCGGCAGGTGGCATGTGTCCACGAGCGAGGGCAGCGCAGCTCGCGAGCTCACCGCGCGCATCAGCAGATGCAGAAACACCGACGAGCTCGCGGGCGTGTGCCTGGCCAGCGTGAACCAGCTAAACCACGTGCACGTCGCGGCCGCCATCTCCGCTGCCGTCAGGCTACGTTCGCGCCACGGCCGCAGCCTCGAGCCCCTGCTGACCGTGCTCACGCAGCGCTTCACCTTGCTCCTCACCTCCGCCACCT
This sequence comes from Chlamydomonas sphaeroides, assembly GCA_001662425.1. NCBI lineage: Eukaryota > Viridiplantae > Chlorophyta > Chlorophyceae > Chlamydomonadales > Chlamydomonadaceae > Chlamydomonas > Chlamydomonas sphaeroides. The sequence goes on from BDDC01000012.1 coordinate 50,072, forward strand.
CTCGTGAGGTAGCCACGGTGCTATGGAGCCTCGCGACGCTGGGCCGGCCCGCGCCGTCCGCCCTGCTCGAGGCCCTCTGCTCCTCGCCCACCAACCTCCAGCGCATCCTCACCGACGCGTCGCCTGTAGCCCTAACCAACAGCCTCTGGGCCCTCGCCAACTGGCGTTCAACGCCGCCCCCCGAGCCCCTCGTCCCGGCCCTGCTGGACGCATGCGTCGACGCCCTCCCCGTCTTCAACCCCACCTTGATCGCTATGCTGCTACCGTCCCTTGCCAAGCTACGGGCCAACCCGGGGCCCAGGCTGACGGCGCCGTTGCTGGCGGCGGCGGCTGACGGCGCCGCCGCCATGGGCCTCACCCGCCTGTCCTGGGCCGTGTGGGCATGCCGCCGCCTGGGCCTAGCCCACAGCTCCTTCCTCGCCGCCGCCGCCACCGCCGGCGTTCGCGCCGCCGCCGCCGCCAAGCCCGACGACCTAGCGTGGCTGTTCTATAACCTAGCCAGGATGCGCTTCCGCCACCCGCCGCTGGTGGCTGCCGTCGCCCGCTGCGTCGTGGGCCGCGCCGATGGCGCCAACGGGCCGGCGGCGGCGCCGCCGTCGCCACCGCCGGCGGCGGGATGGAGCCGCCGCTGCCGCGGGCAGCTGCTGTGGTCCATGGCCTCGCTGAACCTCCGCCACGGCGACGCCGCCGGGACGCTGGCGACGTTGGCGGCGGCCGACGGGTTCGTGGGCGTGTGGCCCCATGGCGAGGACGCCGTCGGCGGGCTGGACGAGCCGGGCGGGCCCATCGACGCCGCCTCTGCTGGCGGCGGCGGCGACAGCGGCGCGGCGGCGGCGGCGACGCCGCAGGACCTCTCCGCGTACATCTGGTGCATGGCCCGTCTGGGCCGCGGCCGCCAGCCGGGGCCAGAGCAGGACGCCGTGCTGACGGCTGCGGCGGCGCTGGCGGCGGCGGCGCCGCGCGCGCAGCTGTCACACGCGGCGGCGGCGGCGTGGAGCCTGGAGCGGCTCGGGCTGCCGCCAGGGGCCCTGCTGGCGCTGGCGCAGGCACGCCTGGCTCAGGCGCTTGGCGGCGCCGCCGTCGACGGCGCGGCGCCGCTGCGGCCTGGCGACCGCGACGCCGCCGTCATGGTAATGTGCGTCATGGGCCGCTGCGGCGCCGCCGACGGCGAGCTGCTCGACGCGCTGGCGGCGGCGGCGCCCGCGATGCTGCCGGAGCTGTCAAGCCGTCAGCTGCCGCAGGTGCTGGTCGCCTTCGTGCAGCTCGGCCGGTCCGACCCCGAGGTTTTTGGCACAGCCGTCGAGGTGCTTCTCGGGTCGCTGCCCTCGGCCGCGGCGCGCCGGCGGCGCCGCGGCGCGGCTGACGGCGACGCCGACGGCGGTGACGACGCCGCGCCGCCGCTGCTGCGCCTGCCGTACAACAGCATGGCGCTGACGCTGTGGGCGCTCTCGTCTGCCGGCTACGCGACGCCGGCGCTTATGCAGACCGCGCTGACTGCCGTCACCAGCATGTTTCCGCCCGTGCCGCCGCCGCCAGCGGCGGCGGCGGCGGCGGCGGCTTCCGCTGGACAGGCCGCAGCACACGCGCCGGACGGTGGCGGCGACGACGCGGGTCAGAGCCACCTCGCGGATGGCGACGAGGGCGAGACCGGGTCCGAGGACGCGGAGGACGAGGACGGCAGCAGCGCCGCCGCCGGCCCCGCGCCGCGCGTCGCGCGCTGGGCGGCGCTGCTGCTGTGGGCCTTTGCCGCCGCCGACTGCTACAGCCCGTCGCTGTACGACAGGCTGCTGTCGTACGCCGTACGCGGCGCGGACAGCCTGGGTCCCGGCCGCGTGGCGGTGGTGCTGTGGGCTGCGGCGGTGGCGGGGCACTACCGGCGGGAGGCGCTCGAGGGGCTGTGCGGCCGGCTGCAGCAGGGGCTGGGTGGGCTGCCGCCGGCCAGCCTCACTCAGGTGCGCGGCCAGCGGCCAGCGGTGGGCTGCTCGTGCTTTGCGCTGTGGGGGTACACCATGGATGGCGTCGGGGCCGGCCAGCGTCGCGCATGCTCGTGCAGGCGAAGCAGGCGTCGGAGCCTCACTTGCTGGTAGCCTCCGTGAGGTGCATTCGTGACACGAGGTGCATCCATGACACGAGGTGCATCCGTGGCACGAGGTGCATCCGTGACACGAGGTGCATCCGTGACACGAGGTGCATCCGTGACACGAGGTGCATCCGTGACATGAGGTGCATCCGTGACACGAGGTGCATCCGTGACACGAGGTGCATCCGTGACGGAAGCTCGTGATGCGCCCCTCCCGGGACAGGCCTTGGCCCAGCTTGCCCCGTCAGCCGCGGCAATCCCCGAGCTGCCCCTGCTCCCGCCTCCCTCCCTTCCCTCCGCAGGGCACCTGGGCCGTGGCGCACCTCTCCGCCGGCCTCTGCATGTCCTGGTCCGGACCCAGCGCCCGCCTGCTGGCCGCGGCCGCCCCCCGCCTGAGCGACCACCAGGCGGCGGTGCTGCTGTGGTCGCTCGCCACCCAGCAGCTGCTGCTGGGCCACCAGCCCACCTTCCTGCAGTGCCTGGACCTACTGGTGGACCGCCTGGCGGCCACCGCCGCCGAGGCCGCCGCCGCCGCCGCCGCCGCCACGCCCGGCGACGCCGCCGCCGCGGCGGCGGCGGCGCAGGTGGGCGCACTGGCGGGCGCCTGGCGCGGCGCAGCGGCGGCGTGGGAGCAGCCGGAGGCTGGCGGCGGAGGGGCGCGGCGCGAGGCTCTGGCGGCCGCCGCGGGGCAGCCGCGGCCGAGGGCGCTGCTGGCGCCGGGCGTGGCGCTCATCCTGGCCGAGGCGCTGGCGCTGCTGCTCGCCAGCCCGATGCCGGCCGTGCGCGACGCCGCCGAGCGCTACCTGTCGGCCGACGGCGCCGCTGCCGCCCAGGCCCCTACCCGCGGCCGCCGCGGCCGCCGCGGCCGGCCGCGCCCCGCCGGCCCCGGCGCGCTGGCGGCGGCGGGCCTGGTGCCGCAGCTGCTGTCGGCCTGGGGGCGAGCGCAGCGGCGCCGCCACCCGCTGCAGGGTGCGCTGGCGGCGGCGGCGGCCGCGTGCGGCCACTCGCCGCGGCTGCTGCGCACGCACGGCGGCCTGCCGCTGGCGCTGCCGGCGGCGGTGGAACTGCCGGACGCGGCGCCGGGGCCGGCGGTGCTGCTGCTGGCGGAGGGCAGCGACTTTGCGAGCAACGTGGCGGGGCAGCCGCTGGGGCCGCTGTTCACAACCGTGCAGCTGCTGCAGGTGGGGGCCATGTGGGGTATAGGGCACGGAGCGGGCCTTGCAGGCGGAGGGGGGGAGGGAGCGGGGCGCTCGTAGGCGGCCAGAGGTGCTGACCCCGCTGGCCGGAACGGCTCCCCGCGCCCCCTTTTGCGCCCTTGCCTCCTGCGCAGGAGCGCGGCTGGCGGGTGGCGGTGGTGCTGTCGGACACCTTTATGAGGCTGCCGCAGCAGGCGCAGCGGGTGGCGTACGTGGCCATGCTGCTGCAGGTGGCGGGCGTCACTGGGCCCTCACCAGGGCCCGCACCAGGCGGGGGCCAGGCGGCAGCGGCAGCGGCGGGCGCGGCGGCGGCGGCGGCGGCTGATGTGGGCCTCGCGGCGGGCCGCGGCGCAGGGGCCGCGGCGGGGGCGGGGCCGCAGCAGCCGGCGGCGGCGGCGGCGGCGGCGCGAGGTTGAGGGCGGGGCACGGGCGCGCGGCGGGGCTGTGGGTGCGGCGGCCACTTGCGGTGGCCACTGGCGGCTGCTGCATGCCGCTGCTGCTTGCTGCTGCGGACCACAGGGGCGCGGGGCGTGCATGGGGGGCGGGGCGTTGTGGGGCAGGCGGTCGGCACGCTGGGGGCCCGGGGCTGGGCCTTGCTCCAGTGCGTGGGGGGGGGGCGGGGGAAGGGGGCCGCACTCCCTCCACTTTACTCATAACCTCCCTGTTCTTTGCGCCGCCAGCCGCGGGGTGCGGCGAGCGCCTCGGAGTCCCGCCATCTGACGCCAGCGTGACGCGGGGTGTGCCTTTGGTGCTGGCGGCGTGCCGGACGCAGCCTGGCTATCGGTGAGCAGCCGCGCTGAGACCAAACCCCGTCCTCACACACGAGGAACCTTGTTGTGGCCTGGCTTGGCGCAACCGGGCGGGCTCGTGGGTGTCTGAGCCGGAGTGGGCGCATCCGGTGCCCTGATGGCCGCCACGTTCTGGTAAAGCAGCGCTGCAGGATAAACCCCAACCTCCTGGCTGCATCCGTCATCTTCTGAACCTGTCCCAGCTGCGCATGGGTGCATGGCTCGCCCCTGAAAGAGGCCACCCAGACCAGACGCGCACCGTCGGTCATTATGCGGTTTTAGCTGGGACTATTCCAGGGGTCTCGGGCACACCGACCTCCGTGCCCTCGCCCCACGGGCCGGACTTAGAGCCCTTAGTCAGTTGGGACTTGCGGTGTGTGCGTCTTAGCTTTAAGCAAACCTGTCCCAGCAAACGCGCAGCTGTGCTCATGAGGCTTGGGACGACAGACGATGGCAGCGTTGCACGGCCGTTGCACACGACCGGCCTGAGCACCTCCCGCTGTGGGTGCCCTGTGCAGGAGCCTGCAGGAGCCGCCCTTGCTCAACACTCTCGCTCGGCTCGCGTCGCGTCGCTCGCTCCCTCCCTCAACTCTCGTGTCAGCACGGTGGCGCACACGGCCAACACATACTCACATTGACACGGCAGGCAACGCGCCAGCCGGCAGATACAATTCTCGTGGCAGTGAATGCGACTATCGGCTACGACAGCAACAACGCTCAGCGCCTCAAAACGGCAACACAATGCCTGCAGCCCGCGGCCTGGGCGAGCGACAAACAATACGGTGTCCTTGGGATCCCCTGGCGCCAGCCGGCAGCCAAACGCCACTACTATGTGCAAGTGATCCCGCGGACGCCACGGTCTCTTTGATCCCCTGCTGCGTCCCCAGATGAATCCCCGCAGGCACGAGGCACACTCGCCCCACCAGCGCGCCCTGATAAGCACCCCACATCCCCGCACCGGCAAACTGACGCAAGCTGCTGCAGCCATGCCTTGGCGCCGGCCCACACCACATCACATCTGAGCTACAAAAACACGTAGTTTGCTTAACAAGCCAAAATCTTAAGCTTTGCGTACATGCGACACGCCGTCGCCCCCGCAGCGACCCCTGGGGCAATGCCCAACACGACTACGCCGACGCAGAGGCGGCGCGGTACCGCAGCGCTGCCACCGCCGCCGTGCCGGCGGCCAGCGCCAGCACACCCAGCCCCAGCGTCGCCGTCCGCGGCGAGTAGCCGCCAACGGCGGCAGCGTCTGACGCCGACGGTGCCGCCGCCGCCGAGCTCGACGCAAAGTAGCTGCGGAGGTAGCGCAGCGCCGCGGCCGACCGCGACGGCGCCGTCGGGCACCTCGCCGCCGCCGCCACGGGCTCCTGCGCCGCCGCCGCCGCCACCACCGACGCCACGGCGCGCGACACCACGCCACGCACCACCGCTTTTTCGTCCGCCTCCTCGTCGGCGGCGCCGCTGGTGCTGCGGCGGGGGCTGGCGGCGCCGCTGGAGGCGCAGCTCTTCAGCGACAGCTGGGTCACGATATCCTCGATCGCAGACACCACGCGGTCCATCTCGGACCGGATCGCCGTCGTCGCCGTCGCCGCCGCCGCCAGGGCCTCCGTCGACATGGCCGAACCAAATGGCGACGCCGTCGGCGAAGGCGGCAGCACTGACCGCGAGTATGCGGCGGCGGAGGCCGTCGGCGACTCCGGGTGCGGCCGGGCCCAGGCAGCGTCAGACGACGACGGCACAGTCGCGTGCGGCTCGGGCGTGGCCGGCGGCGGCGCCGGCTCCTCCTCGCGCAGCGGCGGCAGCGGCCATGGCGCCGGCGGCGCCACCTTGGGACCGGCGACGGCGGAGGCGGTGTCCGCCTTGGCGGCGGCAGCCAGGGCCTCGCTGTACGGGTCCAGGCGCTCCGCCAGGATGCCCATGACGTCTTGCCCGTACATCTGCACGCATCCGTTCACAGCGCGAGATGCGGTACGGTCAGCGCCGCAATCCTCACTGCAGGCGCACCGCAAGGAGCACCGCCTCGCGCCGCCACACTCCCGTACATCGTACGACACAGTTCACGGCAGCGGCTCACTCACCTCGTAGCGCTCGCAGAAGGCCGCAAACCGCTCCTGCGAGTTGCGCATCACTGGCCCCACTGCGCGCTCCAGCAGCCGCCGCAGCAGCGCCGCGTCCGCCTCGCCGCCCGCCTCCACCGCCACGGCGCCGCCCTCGCCGCCCAGCACCAGCACCTGCAGCGCGCTGGCGCTGGCGCGGCGCGCCGGCGGCCGCCTGCTCTGCTGCTGCGCCTCGGCCTCCGTCCCCGGCCCGGCCTCGGGCAGCAGCAGGTCCGCGACCTCCTCGTCCAGCTCCAGCGGCACGATGGGCGCGGGCTTGCCTGTTACGTGTGGGGTGGGGCGGGGTGGCGGCGTAGGCAGGCGACGGCGGTGAGCGAGGCAGCGACCGGCGGCAGGGACGTATGTGGCGGAGCCGGGCGCAGCCCTGGGAGCGTCAAGAAAGGTGGACTCGCGGACAGAGAAGGAACCGCAGCGGCCCCACCTCACCCAGCCCAACACTTCTGTGCTGCGGCGCGGCAACCAGCCCGCGCCCGATCTGCGCTCACCGTTGCAGGTGTAGGACGCCATGGCCGCCAGCAGCGACCGCCGCAGCTCCGCCACACGCGCCGAGCTCAGAGGCGCCTCGCTGCCGGCGGCGCCCAGCGCCAGCACCGGCAGCAGCGGCGCCTCGGCGGCCAGGGCGCTCATGTAGGCGAGGTCGGTCTGGGACACTCTGGGCGGTGGGGGAGGGGGGAGGGGGGAGAGGGGGGCACGGGAACAGGTTAGCAGGGCGCCGGCGTGGAGGCTGGCGGTTCCCTGCTGGAACCCTGGGACAACCCATGACCAGGCCGCCCCGCCTTGGGCAGCTGCCCAACTTGACGCTGCCTCGGCTGTTAGGTACTGAGTGGTACACCGACTGGGCCCAAGGACATGGACTAAGAGTCACACTTGCCCCAAGTACATGAACCGTCACGCTTGCACAACGTCGACGTCGTCCCACCCCGACTCACTCGGTGGGCGGCAGGAAGTAGAGGCACAGCGACACCGAGTGCATCAGCGGCAGCGCGGCGGCGGCGGCGCCGGGCACCTGGCTGGCGGCGCGGAGCGCGGCGCGGGCGTCCTTCTCGCGCTGCTGCAGCTGGTACTCGAGCAGCTTGCACAGGTGGTGGGCTGCGGGGGGAGGCCGGGGCGCGGCGGCAGGCGGGGTTGCGAGGAGGCGAGCGTCAGGAATGGGGAGGGACCCAAGGGATATGGGAGCCGGCAGCGGTGCAGCGGAGCAGACGCAGCCGCATGCCCAGCACGGCCGCACCCGGCCACGGGCCGTTGGCCGGTGCCGGGCGCCTGGTCAGGGCCGTGCTTACAACACAAGGGGACAGACAATCTGTGCAGCGAGCAGCTCCACATCCGGCCGGCCCCGCGTGCGCCCTCACCCTTGTTGGGCTCCTCGCAGTAGCCGGGCGTGTCCTGGAGGCTCACTTGCAGCAGCAGCGGCGCATCGCGACCGGAGCCGGAGCCGGAGCCGGAGCCGGAGCCGCCGAGCTGCAGCGGCGCCAGGCGGGTGTGCAGGCGGGCGGGGGTTCGCTCCAGGGTGGCGATGCGGGTGAGGCCGCGAGGCGGCTCGGCGGGTGCGGCGCGTGGCGTGGGGCTTGACGGCAGCAAGAAGTCTGTGGTGGAGCGAGGTGGGGTTTACAGGGCAGGGAAGGGCGGCGAGTGGGTGGGTGGGTGGGTGTGTATGCGCACACGCGTTGTGTTTGCCTGGACGCGGAGGCATGGCAGGGCGGGGCAAAGCAATGCCTGACAAGGCTCGCAAGAAACGACTGCGCTGCCTGGTGGATTGTTACAAGCTGATCGGGAGGGCGGATAAGCCTCGTTTTAGAACAGTACAGGCATCCCTACGACACAACCATGTACGTCATATGAACGTTTAGGCCAGTTTTCTGAGAGGATTGGCAACCCTTTGATTCGCGTCGGACTCACTCGTGCTGGGCAGCCGCCGTAGGCTGGGCGGTGTTGCGGAGGGGTCGTACACGCCGAACGCCGAGCTCATGGCCTCCACCAGCCGCGTCTTGCCCAGGTTGCTGGCGCCGCACAGCAACAGGTTGAGGTACGTTTGGCTGCTGGGTGCCACGGATTGAGTCGGGGACGCCTGCGACGCTGCCTTGGCGGCGTGGGGCATCGCTGGGACTGCGGGATGGAGCGAAGAAAGGGGAAGGGGGAAAGGGTGAGCGTGTTGTGGGGGATAAGGGGAGCGTGGCGTCGCTCTGCCTGCGGCGAATGGAGACAGCGCGAGTAGCGCGTACCCGTGTCAGATGGCATGCCGATTGTTGCGAGGTCGGACATGTTGACGGAGGAGGCGGAGTCGGCGTCGGATGACGCGCGGTCGCTCAACGTGAGCGAGTGCGCCGGGTGGCAATGCGCCGGCCTAGCCTCGTAAGCAGCTGCTAGGGTTGCCTGCGTGGAAGTCGCGTTAGTGGGAGCGGAGGTTCATAGTGTGATGTGGAGGGGGGAAGTCGCGTCAGGTGCAAGAGCTGGGCCCGCGACCGAGCGCCGCAAGCGTCGCCGGAACGGCCTGTTGCGACTTCCACGCTGTGCTTGCTTGAACGCGACGAGAAACGCACCGTCATGGTGCTTCTGCTTGGTCCAGTTGCGCGCGCTTGGTGCTTAACGCCCGCGGAGGAAAGGTATTAGGCTAGAGCAACCGTCGGGAGTAGCCTGCGCAGCAGCGACTAAAGACAAGACTTTGATGGGAAGAACTTGGCGATATGTACTTACAGACGTAGCGTAGGCTAGGAGTTGGAGGGCAGGTGTTGGTGAAAGCGATCGTTGGCGATCGTTCTAAGCCCTCCAGGGCTTGTCGTGTAGTGTTCGGGGTGCCGCTTGCGTGAAAATATATGCAGCTGATGCATCTGATGATGGCCAAGGAGGGTTCGGCGCGCCGAAACCCCCGTACGCAAAAAGGTACCAGAGGCCTTTTCACACGTGCCGCGCTCGGCATTGTGTCTTGTGCATCGAAACGCTCGGCAGGCCGCAACAACAGCAACACTTTCCACAACGGCCAGGTGGGCCTGCTGGGGCGCAGGTCCGCACGTACCAGGGGCTGCCCTAGCAGCGACCACGCCGTTTCACCCCTAGGATTGTAATTCGACCGTCTGCTGGCTTCGCTTCAGTTCCAACCACCCCAGTAGCACCCCAGCAGGCCCGCGTAGCTGGCGGCGCGCTGCCTTCCGAACTCGCGTTTCCTTTCGCGCACGCTCACAACTTGCACCTGTTGCCAGCGCCCGTGGCGGTGGCCGTACCTGCGCACTGCATGCAGGAGTTCGCACGCCTCGGCAAGTACTTGCCCTACGCCTCTGGCACCCCGCCCCCGAAGCGCATGCCTCTGCGCTACGCGCTTTACCCCTGCTGCTGATCTCTGGTGCGTGTTGACGGCTACACCCGCAGACCCGCTGCGCCAGCGGCAGCTGCGCCAGCGGCACAAGGTTGCGGCATGCAGCTGCGTGGCCAGCTGCAGGACACACGGGCAGGCCTCCGGTCAAAGTACGCCTCTGCTGTGGACGTAGCCCACACAGCCGGCTCTCGGGGGTACAGGGGTAGGATGCGTGCAGGCGCCGTGCACAATAACACACTGGTGGCGTGGGTTGGCAGGCAGCTGTGCCCACTTCACCTGCGCGGATCACGCTTCAAACAGGGCTGGCCTAGCACGCGCGCCTGCTTGGGTCGCTGGCTCCTTTCTGTGGCTGCTTGGCCCTGGGCGGCAGTTGTCTGAGATACCCTTCTCTGACTTGCACGTTGGTTCCACAGTCAATGAGCGCCGCGTGGCTGCCTTCATAGTGACAGATGCCGCCCGCTGCCGACCCAGGCGCCCTGCCTGATGCTGCCGACTGCCACGCAGGCAAGCAAGGTCACACACGCGGCTGCGGCTAGGCGCCTTTCAGAGGATGAAGCAGGCACCGTTTCTTGTTGCACGGGGACCCGCGGCCGTCCGCCGCCTCGCGGCCGTGCGACGCCTTATGCGCAAGCACAATCCCAACGCGTTTCTTCGCCCCCACAACTCGGTTCACGGCCAATCGACCCAATCATGCGCGGCGCCGGGCAGGAGCACCTGCCCGATACCGGGCCATGCACTGGGCTGGCGCCGCGACATCGGCGCGCCGCCGGGCCATGCGTCGACGACGGCACGCGATGCCCCGCCCTCTACCCACAACCCTCATCACCGTCAGACCTCCACAAGCGCCTCACACCACGCCGCGCCAAGAGCCCTCCCGCGCCCTCGCGTCACCTCGACCCCAGCCACGCCCCCTTTCCGCGTCTGCGAGAGCCCGCCCCAGACGGGGCGAGCCCGGCCCTGCCAAGGGCCAAAAAGCATCATGGGCGCAAAACTGCCGCGCGGCATGTGCCGCCGGCGGCGCAAAGTGCGCCGCCCGCGCCTTGGCGGCGCGATCTGCGGTCTCTCGCGCCGGCTCATATGCGCCCCCAGCATATGCACAGCGGCGACAAACTTGTCTTCTCTGGCAGCTCCCTCCGCCGCTCGTCGGGCAAGACTGCCACAGCAAGGGGCACTAGTCGCGGCTGCGCAAACGCGCAAGGCGCCCAAAACCGTTCAACGGCGGCGCAATACTCTGCAAAACTTGCTCTGCGGCCCGCGCACCCACAGCCGCCGCCGCCACAACAAAACTACAAAGGCCGCAAACGCGGGGCTGCCCCTCGATGGGCGGGGGAGCGCCCGTTCCCTTCGCGCCCGTTCAATGTACAGCCCAGCACCTGGACAGCCGGGAAGCCAGCCCCCCGCCACGGCGGCGCCGCCCCTGTACGCAAGGATGCGCAGGGCCGAGCGCCCGCCGCCGCGCCCCACAGTCCATGCCTCCATCACACTCCCCAGGCCGCCGTTCCGCTCCCCGGGCTCAGTACCACTGCACGCAACAGTGACACTCCACAAACACAGCATCGCCGCTCCACAACACGGTCACCACCACCAATACCACCACCATCAAGACGCCACAACGATAACGCGCCCGCCACACCGTCTCTCACGCCCGCCCTCGCAGCTCCTCGCCGCCTCCTTGTGCCCTCACGTCACGACGCACCGCTGCAGCGCCCGCGCCTAGCCGCCCGGTCACCGCCCCCGACGCTCGCGCGGCGCGGCCATCGGTCGGCGCCAGCTCGCCTGGCTGTGCCTACGACTTGAGCGCGGCGTAGTAGAGCTCGATGTAGTCGATGGCGGGGCGGTTCCACGACCAGTCCTGCTCCATGACGCGGCGCTGCAGGCTGTGGAACCAGGCGCGGTCGTTGTACCAGGCGTCGATGGCGCGGTTCATGGCGTAGTCCAGCGCGCCGTCGTCCGTGCCCTGGCAGAGGGATAGACGGTCAAGGGATGGACGGTCAAGGAATAGATGGTCCAGCGAGGCAGGGCAGGCGGCGGAGGAGCGCGGCGGCTGCGGCACCTAGAGGTCAACGAGGCTGGGTGCGAGCGCGAGCGCGGTGGAGCGCGCCAGCCGTGGGCGGGCTACGGCGCGCTTGGCGGTGAGGCTGAGGGCACATCAGCAAGCGCGGCGGCACGGGGCGCGGAGCTGTGTCGTGGCTCACCGAGAAAGCAAAGCCGTTGGTGGCGTCCAGGCCGTCGCGCTGCCAGTCGGACGAGCCGTACAGCTCCCATGCGGCGCGCTCCTTGTCAAAGTCGACGTCGAAAACCGTGTCGCGCAGGCCGCCCGTGTGCCGCACGATGGGCACGGTGCCGTAGCGCATGGAGATCATCTGGGGGGGAGACGCAGGGGCGAGCGGCAGGGCGAGCGAGTCAGCAGGTGCTGTAGTCCCTGGCCTGCCCCCTGTTGCCGCATATCCACCCAGCAGGGGCTGGATGCCGCAGCCTCCCCCGCCATTGCCCGCCCAGCAGGCACGGCTCAAACGTCGAGACTGTGCCACGTAGACATCGCAACCCAGCTCGCACAAACACACAAACCTTTTCCCCTGTTGACAACCCCTGCTGTGCCCCAAGCGCACCTGCGTCAGGCCGCACGGCTCGAACATGGACGGCACCACGATCATGTCGGCGGCGGCGTAGATGAGGTGGCTCAGCGGCTCGTCGTACTTGAAGCAGAAGGCCGCGTCCTGGTTGTTCATGGAGCCGGCGAGCGCGTTGAAGTCGGCCTGCACCTGTGGGGACAACCAGGCAGGGAGGGCCGCGAACACGCCGGGAGCGTCAGAGCAGGTTGGGCGTGCAAGGCCGACGGGGAGGCAACACCCACCGCAGCCCCTTCCGGGCCCATTCCCTTGCCATCGTGCATCGGCCGACACAGCCACCGCAGCCATCCATCCCAAGGGACATGCGTTTAGGTCGGGCGCCGAGCCACGCCACCCCACCCCACCCGACCCCAGCCCACCCTACCACCCATGGGCCATCCATCAAATCGCAGCCCGCCGTCCCCACCCCAACCCCAGCCAACGCGCCTTGGGCCCATTCCCTCGCTAACATGTAACCATGGCCCACACAGCCGACGCAGCGATCCATCCCGATGGACGTGCCTCTGGGTCAAACGACCACACGCCACCCCAACCCATCATCCCTGGGCCATCCGCCAACCCGCAGCCCAACCCCCGCCCACGTGCCTTGGGGTCGGGCGCCGAGCCCAGCAGCACGAACTGGCCGCCGCGCTCCAGGGCGCGGAAGGCGGCGTGCTTGATGAGAGGCACGCCCTTCTGGCCCGTCAGCCGCGACACCACGGCCACGATGAACTTGTCGTTCCACGTCGTCAGGTTCAGGCGCTTGCGCAGCTCCTCGCGAGCGCGGCGCTTGCCCTCCACCACGTTCTCGCTCGTGTACGAGATGGGCAGGAACTGGTTGTCCTCGGGGCTCCACAGCTCGGCGTCGATGCCATTGCGGATGCCCATGAACTTGTGGCTGTGCGGCGCGATGAGCGCGCTTCCGCCAACCTGCAGCGCGACGGCCGGGATGGAGCCGGGCGGTGGCGGCGATGAGATTCATCGGCAGCAGCCACCTGGAGAGCTGCCAACACACGAACCGGATTGAGCCCACTCCCGCGCTGGCACCGAGGGCCCTGCCCTGACCCACGCCGCGCCACACGCCGGGCTGCGTATCCCCGGTCGCCTCCTTCCTCGCGTCTCCTATTGCACCCCAAAGACTCTGTACGCCCACCGAACCTCAGCCTCTGCGCGCCGCACCTCGAAGGCGTACGTGGGCGACACGGTCGTGAACTTCTGGCACGCGTGTGCCGCCTCGCCGATCTTCTTCTGGCCGTAGTTGAGGTTGTGGATGGTGAATACCACGCGCGGCTTGAACAGGCCGTACGAGTGGTAGTCCTGTGCGGTAGGGCAGTACGGTACGGCGCAGCATGAGTGCGGGTGCGAAATTTGGCGGGTCGGGCGCCGGCTGTACGCCGTGACCGCTGTACAACAGCCGCCAGGTAGGCAGCCACAACGGGAGGTGCCCAGGACGCAGAGGGGCTCGAGTCTGCAAACCACCGAGCGGCTTACACACACACACACAGAGGGCTGGTCCCATACCTGCCAGTACGACTGCGCAACGTGGGCCGTGCTCCAGTCGTGGCAGTGCAGGATGTCGGGCTGGCGGCCAGTCTTGAGCAGGAACTCGAGCGCGGCCTTGCAGAAGAAGTCGAACCGAACCTCGTCGTCATACCTGCACGGCAGTGTACGGCAGCTTGTAAGAAGCAGGAGACCAACCGGCAAAGCACAGAGGCCAGCTGGCCAGCGGACCAGGCGCAGTCCCGTCGCAACCGCATGCCCTAGGCGGTGCTGCTCCAGCCAAGCCGGGCAAGCGGCCACAAGCCATGGGGCCACCACCAGGCACTGCCCAATCGCGATGCCGGCACCGGCACGCGCCGTACCTGCCGTACACCGTCTGCGTCTGGAAGAAGCCGTTCCTGGGCTCGATGAAGAAGCAGCGCAGGTTCTCCACAATGGCAGAGGTGACGAAGATGCGGGTGCCGCCCCAGTCAAACTCCGTCTCGTACTTCATCTGGCCCTGTGACACACACCACACCGCAAACAGCGACGCGCGGCGAGCGGGAAGGGACCCAAGCGACCGTCAGCACCGCAGCATACCATCCATGCATCCCCAGACAGACTTTCCACTCGCGCTTGCTCTCCCCCGACGAGACACACAACGGGTAACCCGGCCCCCAGCCCGCCCTTAACCCCCTCCCGCAGTCCCGGTTCGTAGCCCCCTACCCGCCCCTCCCCCACACGCACAGCGACCTGCAGCACGGGCGACTGGTTGAAGAACTCGTACTTGGGCAGGATGACCTCCACCAGGTGGCCCTGCTCCTTGACGGCGCGGCCCAGCGCCGTCACCACGTCGCCCAGGCCGCCCACCTGCGGAGGAGGGGAAGGATGCGGGGAGTGGTGTTGGCTTGGGCGGCCGCGGCAACCTCCCGCCTTACTCGCCCAGCCCACACGACACGGCCTGCCTCACGCCCATGCTCCGACGCCACTGTGCGGCCGTGCCGCATGAGCCCAGGCCCCAAGGGGCACCTGGTGCGCCACCCCAGGCACCTCCCCAAAGCACGCACCCCAAGCACCTCCACCCAAGCACCTCCACCCAAGCATCCCCAGCGCACCTTGGCGATGGGCGCCATCTCCACCGCAATGTGTGCGATGTACAGCGGCGCCTCGCGCACCGGGCACTTGTCCACCGGCAGGTGGTAGTCCAGGCCGCCGCGGTTGTCGTACGTGCCGTCGCCGCCGGGCACGTCAGAGAACACGAAGTCCATCTTGTAGGCGTCCTTGGGCACCATGACGGTGGCCTGGTCGTGGTCGGCGGTTGCGTAAGGGCCGAGGTTGGTGGTTGGGACGGTTGCGTCGGTTGGGGGACACACGACCCCACTTCCCCAGCTTCTCGGTACCGTGCCAGCGCGCGCACGCGGCAGAGCTGGTGCAGCCGCGCAGCATAACACTAACATGGCATGGCTGCACCCACGGGCTGCGCCCACGGGCGGCGAAGCGGGGCCCCCACCTGCCAGTGCTGCTCCCCGGCGCTGGGCGGGTGCATGGCGATGGGCCCAAAGTGGCGCTTGTGCGTCCAGCGGTTCCAGCCGCCCAGCAGGTAGATCTGCTGCCGGCCGTTGAGCGGCGTGTCGCGCGGGTTGTAGAAGATCGTCACCTCCTCGCCCGCAGTCACAACCTCGGGCTGCGGTGCATGGTGGGGCAGGGCGGCGGTCCGGGTGGGGCCGTTGGGGTTGGGGTTGGGGTTGGGGTTGGGGCGGGTGGCGGGCGTGCGTTCGGGGTGCGGGTAATGTCTGCGGCCGCACCGGTGCCGAGCCAGGCAGCTGAGCTCGGCACCGGTGCTCGCAGTGCAGGGGCAGCGTGCAGCCCGTCAGCGGGGTGCCGCAGCTGCGACGACGGTACTAGACGGTTATGACATTCTGGTTCATCACATCACACCATAACATTTCAAAAACGATACTGTGTTGCATCATACCAACAAGCGAGGTGCCGCACCTGCGTGAACAGCACGTGGCGGACCTTGCGCCGCTCCACCGCCTGCACCATCTCCTGCGGACACACAAGCCGACGGGCAGCCGGGGCAACTCGGGGCCGTCAGCACACGAGCACGCACGGCCGCAAAGCCCCCGAGGCACGCACGCCAGGGCTCCGGAGTGAACTCTAGGGAGCGTGCGGGGCTGCCCTTACCCCGCGCGCCCCCTCGCGGCGGGCCGCGTCACACACACCCGTACCTGCGCGATGCGCTTCTTCTCGTCGCGGATGCGCTGCTTCTCCTCGGCGATGGTGAGCTCGTTCAGCCGCTTCGTGAGCTCCTGCTGCCGGAACTCCTCCGCCAGGCCCGCGGCCCACGCCTCGGCCGTGGTGCCCACCGGCAGGCCGATCTGGGCGGGCGACGGAACACGCGCGCACCCTGCTGGTAAGCACTCTGCTCGGCACGCCAGCATGCTATCAAGACTGGCGCCACGCCAAACTGACCAGTGGCTGGCCTAACGAACCGGAGGCGGAGAACACGGCCGGCGCAGAGTGCGCAGCGCGGTTGTTTCACGGGCGCTGGGCGGCTTGAGCTGCGCCAGCCAGAAGCGCGTCAGCGCCGCTCCGGAGCTGCCGGCGGGCGGACACTCCCCCGCGGGAGCAACGCAGCGGGTGGTGGCCCCCACAGCCGTGACGCGCCCACCTTGATCTTGTAGTCGGCGCCGCCGTTGTTGTCCTGTGTTCGTCACGGGGCGGGCGGGGGGAGGGAGGTATGCACATTGGGCGCACCCGCGGCGTGCGCGGCCCACCACCACCACCACCACCAGCACAAGAGGAGCCAGCAGCAGCCCGCGTTGGGTGCATGCCGACGGCACCGTGGCGGCTCCGGCAGCCCACACCGCACACATGCGTCCCGAGGTCTGTGCTGTGTGCCCACTGCCGGTACGCGCGGGGCCATGGGTCGCAGAGCAGCAGCAGCATCCGCAGGAGCACCCTCATCCCCAGCATAGGGGCGCTCACGTAGTGCTGGTGGTAGTTGAGCACAAAGTTCATGGCCACCGCCTCCTTGGGCGTCTGGACCTCCGCCTCGAACCAGTCCTCGTCCTGCGCCGGGGGAACAACAGCAGCCGGCAGCCCCGGCCTGTTGAGCTTGCCTTAGTGGGGATACACACCCGTCACAAGCCAGCCACAGCCAGCCTGGCAAAGACACGGCACACGTCGCCGCCGGCCCCTGGCCGACGAGCCGGTGGGCGCGCAGCATGCTCCACCCCAGCAAGCAGTGCAGCACGGCGGGGGCTGCGGCCCGCGTTGCGCGCGCACGAGGTCGCTCCGGGGCGGCGCGAGGGCCGCTCGGAGGGCGTGGTGCAGCGCTCACCGCGGCCATGGCGGCGTCGGCGGTGGGGTCGGCGGCCACGCGCTCCATCTCCACGTCGCCCTTGGACTGCCACTGGTTGAAGCCGTACATCAGCTTGAGCTGCGGCGGCCGTGAACCGGATGCAGGGGTTCAGGCTTACGTTGCGTCCGTGCCCTCTGCCTCCATCTCCGCAACCCAGCCTGTCCCGGCGCTGGTTCCAGCCCTGCCCCTGCCGCACCGCCCTGCGCCCGCCCGCCCCTGCCGCGGCTCACCTTGGCGCCCTGGGGCACGTCGAACTTGCCGAAGGGGCCGCTCTTGCGGTTGTACTGCACCCGCACCTTGCCGCCGGCGTGCGGCGCCGAGGGCAGCGCGCGGTACACGGGCGTGCCGCTGCGCAGCAGGATCGAGCTGCCGCCTTCCTGGTGCTTGGACATGTTGTTCTTGAGCTCTGCGGCCAACACAGCGCCACACGAGGCCGAGCAGCCGTCAGTCGTAGGCGCGTGCGCACAGCCACACACACAGCAAGGCACGCCGCACGCTCGAGCAGCGCCGGCCCGCGACGACCGTTCTGCGCAGCGGCGCTGCAGTGTCCATCCTGCCCTTGCTCCCGGCCTCCCACCCTCGCCCATCACCCTCGGCCTCCTGCCCTTCCTCCCGGCCTCCCACCCTCGCCCCTCACCCTCGGCCTTCTTCTCGCCCAGCTCCTTGACCTGGCGAGCCAGGTCCTCGCGAGCCTTGATGCGCGCCTCCTCCGCGGCCTTGGCCTCCGCCTCCTGCAGCGGGCAGCAGGCAGCAGCGTGAATGGGCCAGCAGGCAGGCAGGCAGGTAGGCGCCGAGCAGCGCAGCAGCACCACCGCGCAGCAGCAGGAGCCTGTCCCCCCTTCCCCCCCCCCGGCCCTACTCCCACGTCACGCAGCACACGCCCGTCAGATCCCGGCAGCCACGAGAGCACACGGCAGTCAGGCGACGGCCGCGCCCTTGCCACGCCTCATCCCCAACCCCTGGCTGCACCAGCGGAACCTGCGCCGCGTCGCCAAAATTGCCCGGCCCCTGCCCCGGCCCGCCCGACCGCCCCTCCGCACCTGGCGTGCCAGCTCGCGCTGCACCGCTCGCTCCGCGGCGGTGTCCACCCACTCGTCGTAGGTAATGCCGCCGTCCAGCGAGTAGGTGAAGTCCATGTTGTTGTTGTTCTCGAACAGCCCGTTGCCGTCGTGCAGGATGAAGTTGAGCTCGAACGTCTCCTCGGGCACCTGCCAGGCAGCAGCGCGGCGAGCATGGGGCTGATCATGCACGGCGTGGGTTGTCCACATGGCCTCCACCCAGCCCGGCCGCCAGCCGTCCCGTCAGGCCAGCCGCACCTCGAGGCGGCAGCATCAGCAGGCAACTCATATGACATACGTGGTGATACGCACACGACCAGCACAGGCCACCATCTGCGACCAACAGACCAGCCGCACCTCGAGGCGGCAGCTCCAGAAGTCCGTCTCGTGGCTCTTGGGCGTGGGCGCGGGCGACAGCTCCTGGCGGTTGCCGCTCTCGGGCGTCAGCTCCCAGGTGTTGAAGCCGTACTGCAGCACGATATGAGGCCGCGTCCTGGGGGCGAGAGGGACACCGGGCGCAGGCAGCGGACAGGGCGGAGCAGACGGCCTGGGCGGGCGGCGCGGGCAGCAGACGGCGGGGGCCTCGCGCGAGCGGCGAGGGCCGGGATATGGCCCACGCCTGGCTGCAGTCCCGGCCCGGCGGCCACCCCTGCGCGCCCGCTGCGGCTGGCCGTGCTCGCCACATGGGTCTGCCAGCGCCCTCCCGTCCCTTGCGCGATGTGCCGCTGCACGACACACGGCCCCGGCCGCCCCACAGCCCCACCTGGCAGGCCCCCTGCCCTCCTGGCCCCCACCCGCGTCCCGCCCACGCCCCCTTCCCCGCCTGCCTGCCTCCCTGCCTGGCCCCACCCACCGCAGCTTCTCGCTTTGGTTGCGGTTGAAGTACAGCACCATGGGAGCGCCCGCCACCGGCTTCTCCGGCACCGTTATGACCATCCAGTGCTCGCGGCCGGCGATCACCTGGGCAGCACATGGGCAGGCGGCAGGCAGGCAGCCGTGTCGAGCCGCGCTCCCAGCCTTGCCTTGCCCTTGGCTCCACCTCCGTCACCACCATCCCATGCGTTACCTTTCACATCGTCCTGCGACTTTTGCTGCAGCCGCCCAGCACCCGCCATGGCCGTACCTGCGATGGCACGTGGCCCTCCACCTCAGCCACAGCAGCCGCGCGCAGCGCCGCCTTGGCCGACTGCTCGGCGGCCTTGTCGAAGTGCGATGCGGACGCGGCGCGGTCCTGCGCAATGTCGGCCTGCACAGCGTTCACGACACCCGGGCGGCGGTCGGAGAGCAGCGCCTCGAAGCGGCTGGCGGCGTTCGAGAAGGTGCCGTTCTCGGCGCGGGTCGAGGCCTCCGGAACCTATAGCAACGGAGCGAGGCGCGGTGTGCCAAACGGAAGCGGCCCGCGCGGCACCGGAAACGGAAGCAGCGAGCGCAGCGGGCAGCGGAACGGGCGGAGCAGCCGACGCAGCCCCGAGCCCAAGCGCGACACGGGCAGGACCGCAGGTAGCCGACGCGGTTGATACGTGACAATACATCATGCCACGGCGTTGTTGTTTTTGCGTTGTACGACAGGTGTTGTACAATGGATGTTGTACGACAGGTAGCCACAGCGCGCCACGCACGGCCACGTCAGAGCATGGTACGGCAGGCAGCCAGCAGCGGTAGGCGCCAGCCACACGCGGCACGGAGGTGCAGCCGCGGCGGCCAGGCCAGCAGCCGGGCAGTGTGGAGCCGAGCGGGTGGAGCCAGCCACGCCAGAGCGCGCGCACGGGGGCAGGCAGGGGGGGCGGGGAGGGACGGGGAGGGACGGGGAGGGGAGGAGTGCAGGCGCAGGTCAGGGGGCCACGGTGGCGCGCGGGAGGCTGGCGGCAGCCCGGGCTAGCGTCGCGAGGAGGCGGAGACCCGGACCTCCGTAGCCTGGGCACACGCCGCGTGACGGTTGAAGCCATGTTCGGTGCGTGCCAAGCAACCACAACCGCACGCAACCGCGGTAGCAGCCCAGCCCTGTGCCGACCATGCCCCATCCTCGAGTCATGCAGCACACAGATACACACACCCCCTCGCTGCGCGGCCCGCTGCCCAGCCGCCCGGCCCAGGCCCCACCGCAACGCCCCAGCTCCCAGCCCCCCATCGTAGCCGGCTGCGGCCCTCTCCCTCCGCGGCCTCGCACTTGACCCCGTTGCCAACGACAGACGCGGTGCCCACAACTGCCTGCGAAAGCCGATAAGCTCATCCGAACCCGACACCTCACGTCAGCTTTCGTTTGCTCAATCGGGCTCGCAATGTCACGCGACCCTGCCATATCCCCCCTCCCGCCGAACGCCTCCTCTCGCCTCACCGCCCCCCACCGCCCTCCTGCCCCTCGGCCTGCCCTCAATCCCACCTGCGGCGTCACGCGCTCCTCCTCGTCGTCGTCGTCAATGGTGGCGTCCAGCTCCACGCTGATGGAGGCCATGTCGCGGGCGTAGCTTCGGCCAGACACGCCAGAGCCCGAGCTGTCGCCGCCGGAGGGGGCCGAGGCGGCGCCGCCGCGGCCGCCCGCGGCGCCGGCGGGCGCAGGGGCAGCGGCGGCGGGCGGCGCGGGCGGCGGCGCGGGCGGGTCAGCCACCATGACCGAGACGCCGTAGCTCCTGTCGGAGGGCAGCAGCGAGCCGGGTGCGAAGGCCGACGTGGGGGGGTGGGTCAAGGGCATGGGGCATGACCTCGGCACGGCATCATGAGCCGTCAGATGTAGCTTCTCAGCCGCGGTGTGAAGCCGAGAGCAGCGGGCGGGCGCAAGGGACATTGGGCTGCTGAAAGGGAGGCATGGCGGCCCGCCACAGACTGGCTCGAGGCGGCTGCGCGTCTGGGGGCGCGGCTTCGGGCCGGCGCTAGGGTGGCCGCGGCAGCGCCGCTGGGCCGGCAGAGGGGGCCGCTCCACACACGCCGGCGGCACAGGGCACGCAGGCCACTGACGGGTCGTGGGGCCGGGACGCCACCAAGCAACCCAAAGGCAAGCCGTGGAAGGGTGTGTGCAGGACGACCATGGCGGCCACGGCGCGGCCGTGGCGAGCTGGTGGAGCGGTGTGCGTTGCCGACTGCCGCGCACCTGCCGCTGTAGCTGCTGAAGCGGCTGCTGTCCGAGGCCGCCGCGGCAGTCGCCTCCGCCCGCCACGAGGAACTCGAAGGGGCGGCGGCGACGCGGACCGGAGCGGCGGCGGCGGCGGGCGCGGGCGCGGTCGACACGGCCTGCTGCTTGGAAAGGCGAGGCAGGGGCGGCGCGGGGCGGCGGGGCGGAGGGAGGGGGGCACGGGAGCAGGTCACGGGCTGTCGGGTCCCTTCGGCAAGCACCACCAAGGACCGGTAGCACGTGGTGCGCAGGAATGGCAAAGCTGCGCAGAGCGGGCTGCGCGGGTGGACCAAGCGCGCCACGGGCTGCTGCCGACCTGCTTGAGCGCCTTGTCCACCGCGACGCCGGCCTGCTCGGCCGCCTGCGCCAGGTTGGAGTACTCCTTCGTGAAACGCTCCAGCTGCTGCGGGCTCATGACCTTGGTGTTGGTCGTGACGGCCTGCGAGGTGTACGGCAAGGTACGGGCACGGCACGGTACGGTACGGCAGGTGAGTGCCGGCGGGGGCGGGGGCTTTTGTGGGGCGGGGAGAAGGAAGCAGCGCCGTTGGGGGCCGCGGGTGAGGCCGGTGTATGTGGGTGGGCGTCCGCTGCATGGGCGTCCCTCGGTGCAGCGGGTGATGCAGGGCAGGACAAGGTGGCGCGTGGGCGGGGTGAGGTCAGCTTGCGATGCGCATCGGCCCCACCTGGCGCAGCTTGGCGTTCTCCTCGAGCAGCCGGCGCAGCTCACCGAGCTCCTCGGCCGACATGTAGGTCTCGGCCTGCGGCGTGGCGGTGGCGGGGCGCACCGCGAGGTGCGGGGGCGTGTGGGGAAAGGCGGGATTGTACGGCGCGACGAGGTCGAAACCAGGGCTTTCTCGAGACGGGTGCCCAAGCAGCGAGCTGGCGCCTTGTACTGCGCGTGCAGTTTGGAAGGCTTGCGGGAGCTTCTGTGACGCGGAGCGGGCATTTCGCTGTGCTTCGCGACGGACGGTGCACGGTAGGACTGTCCAAAAACGAGCCCCAACTGGGTTGGTCCATCGACGCATGGCGAGTGGCCCCATGAGCCCTTACGGCACTCAAGATGCGCTATGCGCAGGCAGAGTGCGAGGAGCGGCGTTGCGTCACCGGAAGAAGATTCGTCCGAATGGCTCCCGCAACACCCGACGCGAGCAACCAGGAACCAAGCGAGACGTAATGCTCACCTCTTGCAGCAGCGCCATGTCCTCCTGGCGGAGGGCCTTCGGCACCTGAGCAAGCGCGACGCGGGGCGATCCCCGCGGGAGCCGAGCCCCATCCACGCCTGCAGTCCACGCCACGTCGATAAGATGATGTGCCAGTGACATGCACAAGAGGTCATGCCACCCTACGCGAGGAGCCCGATAGTGAGAATGCCATGCCCAACGACTTACCCTTGCGGACGGACCGCTGCGCAGCGCTGCCCGGCAGCCCCACGCGGCCCATTGATTTAGCCATTTTGTGGCCGGGGGCGGATGCTGTGCCTCTCAGCAGAGCACTCGGCGAGGGTTTGCCTTAGCGGATAAGGGCAGGCCTGAAGCGGCCCCAAAGAACGATTTCGTGAATGCAGCACTCGCTTGGTCTTATTGCGGCTGCTGCAAGTATGATTTGGGGTTTGAGCGGTGGCCCTCTGTGCATCATCGAGCGAGCGGCAACGGTGGGCAGAGGAGCAGCGGTACAACCGAGTCCTTACGCCACCCGCAACGACTTGTCAAGCCCGATAGATCACGAGGTACTCAGAAACGAGCTGGCAACGGCAGGTCCTTATGGAATTCATAGAATTTATAGCATGTGCCGCGGAACAGCTTCACAGGCCGTGACGAGGCCCAGCGCATGCTGTAGCCAACAAGGTATACATAGCATGCAACGCCGCTGACCAGCTGTCATGGACGCTGGTCAAGTCATCGCCGCGACCAGCGCTCAAGACGGCGCCGGAGCGCCAGGCCCGCCTGGAGACGAGCATGCGCAAGCTGAAGCGCGTGGACCCAGCCCCGCTCCGGCGTCGGACGTAGCCCAGGACCCCGTGGTCACGGCGACCGTCAAGGCTGAGCCCCCCGACGACGAAGCCGGCTCCACGCCGGACGCTGCCGACGGGCCCGTCGAGGAGGAGGGCTCGAGCCTGGACATCGAGCTCGTAAGGCAGGAGGCCATAGGCATCGTCCAGGTGCGGCCAGCGCCCCGGCCCTGCTGCTGGCCTCGCAGCCCACCCGCGGCTCCCACCCCCCGCGGCCCAGCATCTTCAAAGCCAGACCACCGCCCAGCGCAGGGACCTCCCTCCGCAGCAACCCTACCTGCACGCACACCCCACCTTCCTCCCGCACCGCGGCCCCCGGACCCTTTCCAGGCACGGGAGCTGGCTAGGGCCTGCGCGCGGCGCTCCGGCCGCAAGCTGGCGGCCGCGGTGCACAAGGCCTCGGCCCGCCTGGCAAGACGTGAGGCCCGAGCGCGCTGCACCGCTGCCCTGGCCATGCAGCTTACTCGTACCATATCAGCCCCTCTTCTGGCTCCGCTCCTGTCCACGGCCCCACG
Source organism: Chlamydomonas sphaeroides (assembly GCA_001662425.1). Taxonomy (NCBI): domain Eukaryota; kingdom Viridiplantae; phylum Chlorophyta; class Chlorophyceae; order Chlamydomonadales; family Chlamydomonadaceae; genus Chlamydomonas; species Chlamydomonas sphaeroides. Next base: position 73,705 of record BDDC01000012.1, read on the forward strand.
CCGCTGTGCCTGCTGCCGGGCCCCTCCTACCTCATCGGGCCGTGCCCCGTGCCTCGAGCTCTCTGCCGACATACCCGCCCGCCCGCCCGCTGCCCCGCCGCCTGCAGACGCCGCCCGCGTGGCTGCCGAGGGTGGCCCCCAGGAGCCCGAGCCGCCCACACCCGAGGAGGCGGCGCTGCTGCAGGGCATGCTGCAGGCAAGGGCCACGACCCCGACCCGCCCGCCCTCGCCCGCATGTCCCCTGCCGTGCTGCCGCCCCGTGCCGCTCGCCCCTGGCCTCCGCCCAGCCGGCCGCTCCCCGCTGCCCCTGCCCCTGCCCCTGCCGCCGGCGCAGGACATGGAGGCCGCGTGCCGCTTCCCGCACCACGGCCGGCCCAAGCCCGAGGGCGTGGCGGCGGTGGAGCACCTAGCGCTGCAGGCCTTTGCGGGTGTGAACCTGGACGGCTGCAGAGCGTCGCCGCCGCCGCCGCCGGCCGGGGGCGCCGCGGCGATACCACCGGACATCGCCGCTGTGGGGCAGCACGCGCAGCTACAGCCGGCAGACGGCCTAGGGCAAGGCGGGGGCGCAGGGACTGGGTTGGGTGCGGCTGGTGGCGTCGGCGGCGTGCCAGCGGCCGCGGAGGCGCTGCGGCAGCCGGGCGAGGCGGCTGGCGGTGGCGGCGCCGCCGAGGGCTCTGGCGGCGAGGAGGGCATCACGGTGGAGCTGCTGGTGCGGGCGGGGCCCGACAGGGTGAGCTGGGGGTGGGCGGCCAGGGGCCAGGTGCGGTGCGGGCACGGTGGACGCGCTGGCCCGGTGGGGAGGGGCAGGAGCGATGTCGTGGACAGCGCTGTGGTGGGGAGCCGCAGCGGGGGCGGCAGCAGGGGCAGCGGGAGGAAGCGGCGGACAGCTTTACGGCTTGCATGGCAAGTGGGGGCGCATTGGGTGGGCAGCGACGCGACTGCCGCCTGCCCCTGCGGCCCGCACCCACCCCGCCGCTGCCGCCGCCGCCACGCTGCCCGAAGGTGAGCGCCTTCGTGTCGGCGCTGGCGCTGGTGCTGCGCTGCAGCTTGCGCCCCTCAAACGCCTTCGCAGCGCTGCTGCTGGGCCGCAGCCTGGGGCTGCCGCAGCTGACGGAGCCCGCGCTGCTGAGCTGCCTGGCCTCGTGGCCGGCGGCGCTGGCGGCCGACCGGCGCCACTTCCTGGCGCTGGACGAGGCCAGCGTGCTGCTGCTCACCTCCAACAGCAACCTGCAGGTGCGGGCTGGGAATGGGCGGGCAGGAGGGATGGCGGCAGGGCTGCGGGGTGCAGGGCGTGCAGGAGCATGGCAAGGGCGCTGGATTGCTCTGCACGCACGCGCCTGGGCTGCGGGGCTCGCGTGCTGCAATGCCGGCCCCTGCGCACGGCACGAACCCAAACCGCCCCCTGCTCTTCCCCCGCCACCCTCCCCGGCCCTCGCCAGGCGCCCCACGAGCTGCACGTGTGGCAGGCCATCGCCGACTGGGTAGCCGCGCACCCGTCCGAGCGCCGGCCCTGCCTGTACCGCCTCATCAGCGCCGGCGTGCGCCTAGGCGAGATGGACACGCTGCAGCTGAGCCAGCTCAGCCAGCACCCGCTGCTGGCCGAGCCCGGCCCCGCGGCGGCGCTGGTGGGCGCGGCCTACAGCGCGCGCATCTTCCGTAACGTGCACCGCAGCGCCATGGGCCACGGCCGCAGCGAGCAGCAGGAGGCGGAGGACGGCGAGCGGGGGCGGGCCAGGGGCAGCGAGGGAGGGGCGGGGGCGGGGGCGGCGGCGGCGGAGGGCAGGAAGGGGCCGAAGGCGGCGCTGCAGCAGCTCATCGGCCGCCTGCAGTCGCTGGCGGCCGCGAGCCTGGCCAAGCAGCAGCAGAGCGCGGCGGCGGCGAGCCGCGAGGCGGCGCAGGAGGCCGCGCGCGAGGCGGTCGCAGAGGCGCCAGCGCAGGGCCCGCGCAACCTGCTCAGCCGGCCGCGGGAGGCGTCGGCGGCGGTGGCGGCTGCAGCGGCGGCGGCCGCCGCCGCCGCGGGCGTGCTGCACAGCCCGCGCAGCGGCGCCGTGTCGCCGCTGCCGCTGCGGGTGTCCAGTTCGGGGACCGGCCACATGCCGCTCCGCGCCCCGAGCCCCGCGGCCAACGCAGGGCTCAGCGAAGCGGCGACGGCCCGGATCCGCGCGGCGGCCACGGCCGCCGCCGCCGCCGCGGCGGCGGCCGCGCGGCGCTCGCCACCGCCAGCGCTGAGCCTGCCGCCGCTGCCGCACGCTGGCTCCACCTCGCCGCAGCCGCTCGGTGCGGCCGGGGGTGTCAGTCAGCGCACGCCCAGCCCTGCCTTCGGTGCGCCCGGCGGCGGCGCGGCGGCCGGCGGCACCGCCGGCCCCAGCAAGCCGCTGGTCTCGGTGCTGGCGGCGGCCATCGCCAAGGCCGCGGTGGACCGGGGCCTGCCCGTGGGCTCGGGGCCCGGCGAGGGGCGGCCGCTGGACGAGGGCGATGCGGCGGCGCGGCTGAGCGCGGCGCAGCGGCAGCTGGCGAGCAACCCGGCGCTGCAGGAAATGCTGCGGGAGGCCAAGATGCGCATGCGCCAGGCGCAGGCAGGGGCCGGCGTCGGCATGGGCATGGGCATGGGCGGCGGCGGCGCGGGGCCGCAGGCGCTGCAGCACCTGGGCGCACAGGGCTCGGCGCAGGTGCAGGCGCTGCAGGCGGCGGCGCAGCTGCCTCACGTGCAGCACCAGGCGCAGCCCCAGCCGCCGCAGCAGCAGCCCCAGCCGCAGCAAGGCGGCGGCGGCGAGCCGGGGCTGCCGCCGGGCGTGGTAGCTCTGGCGCCGCAGCAGCTGCTGCAGATGTGCGGCGCGGTGCAGCGCGCGCTGGCGGGCGGCCAGGCGCACACGCCGGCGCTGCAGCAGCAGCTGGGCGCGCTGCGGGCCTACGTGGCCAAGCAGCTGGCGGGCTGCACGGCGGGCAGCGCGCAGCACGGGCTGCTGCTCAAGATGCAGGGCATGCTGGCTGGAGGGCAGCTGGCGGAGGCAGAGGGAGGACAGGGGGAGGGGCAGGGCGGAGAGGAGCCGCCGGCCAAGCGACAGCGGGCCGAGTAAGGGGGGTGACGGGGTTTGGTGTTTGTTACGGACGCAAGCGGTGTCTCGTGTGGTAGATGGTTAGCAGTCCCCGGGAAGGCGTGATGAGTAACGCGGGTAGCGGTGCTGGTGCATCGGTGGTGGTGATGAGTGGGTAGGCGGACCGGTGCCATGAAACCCTTGCGCCCCCGGGGCGCGCGAACTCAATCTGTGACTGACGACCAGGTCGTGATGGTGGGAGAACTGAGGTAGGCGTGTCGCACTGTGTAGGGAGTGCACAACTGGATGCTGCAGCATTGCGTGGTGATTACAAACCGGCGCGCGTTCATTTCTCCGCCTGCTATATGCGTGCCACGTCCGAGAGGTGACGTGCCACTGCAGGGATCGGCTGCGCAAGTCATGGCGCTTCCGTCGTGGGGCCTCAACGCAGCAGCCCGCCCGCCGACCCTGCGCGAGCACATCAACCTGCCACAAGGCTACATCCGTAAACCTGTCCCAGCTGCGCTCCCATAAGAACGCCACCATGAAAACGCCACGAGCGTCCATCCCGGAGCCGTCATTGCTACTTGGTGCGCAGGCGCACCCGGGTACCCGTCATCACCCCGCTCGACCCGCCTAGACCACGCCAGAAGCGGCCTGCCAGCGTCCATGCGCCCGCGAGGCTTCTCACGCCGTCCAGCCCGCCCTAGGCGGCGAGTTGTGCTAACCCACGCCGCTCAGCGGGCCGTGGCCCTATGCAGGCACCTAGGAAGGCACCCGGCCGCAGCGCGCTGCCTAGACGCCGCTTGTTAGGCTTTGTTGCCCCCAACCCAGTAACCGTGGCGGGAGTGCCCCAAGCGCACCACACGCCGCGACGCTAGAAGCGGCCAAGCCCAAAACTCCCCCACTGGTGCGCGCGCTCAAGCCACTCCGCTGCAGGCTCGCCGCCCTGCACCAAGCTTGCAGGCACCCACCCACCGCCTCGAGCGGGGCTCGCGGCTGTGCTGCCTCTGCCTGAAGAGGCGCAGCAGCGCGCCAGCCGCGCAGGCCGCCGTGAGACAGCTCGGCGCTGCTACGCGCCGACCGCTCTCGCCCCCACGCGCAGTCCGCAAGCGCTCCGCCCAACCGCGCCCTGCCAGCATGCCCTCACTTCCGCGGCTGGCGCGGCCCAGCAGCGCCGGCGCCGCTCTCGCCCCGCGCTCAATGGCGCGGCTCGGGCGCGCTGAGGCAGTAGGGTGTGCCCGCGCACAGCCCCGCGCACGCCACCGCCACGGCGCCGCACAGCGCCACGCCCATGCCGACGCCCAGCTGCACCTTGCGCGGCTTGAAGTGCGCCGCCGCCGGCCACATGTAGCCCACGGCCGCCAGCAGCACGCCGCCCGAGGCAAAGGCGCGCAGCTTGTCGGAGAAGTGAGGCGCGTCAAAGGAGATCTCCTCGGACGGCACGCGGCCCGCCGGCAGCGGCGCGAGCAGCACCGTGACCGCGCAGGCGGTGATGGCGCCCATGGCGCCCGCCAGCGCGGCGGGCAGCTGCCAGCCGGGCGTGCCCGCGACGGCGCGCGCGATGCCCACGCACGCGGCTCCGAGCGCCACGCCTGGGGGGAGAGGAAGGGCGCCGCAGACACCGGCGGGCAAGGCTGAGGCAGTGCAGGCGAGAGCAGGGGCTGGTTGGCCCACGCGTGGCTGCGAGCGGCAACGCACAGATGCTGCCCGATAAGCCGGGTGGACACCTCAATGCTGGCATGCTGGCATGCGCGCACGGAAGTTTGGGCTTACCGTGCAGCATGAGCGGCGGCAGCAGCGTGGACGTGTCCCCAAGGTGCTTGAGCAGCGCGGCCGCCAGCTCGTACGCCGACGGCACCGCCGCCAGCAGCAGGCAGAGGCCCAGCAGCGCGGCGGCGCGCACGCATTCGCGGGGCCGGTCGACGGAGGGCAGCAGATCCATGGGCGCTCCCCACACGGCGACCTGGGTGGGGAGGGGAGTTGGGGTGGGGTGAAGAGGCAATTGGGTTGGGCGTTGGGCGGCAAGTGGGACAGGGCACGTGCCCAAACACGGCAGCGGATCGGAGGGCGAAAGGTAGGCGCAGGTGCTGAGGTCTACGGGTTGTGCACCAAGCTCCTGGCAGCTGTAGCCGTGTGCGCTGCATCTGCTCTGTCCAACCCCTCCCCTTCTTGTACATTTTGCGACGTCAGGCATGTCCCGCGACCACAGCGTTCCCGAGCTACGTTGAGACCCACCACCCTGCAGCCCTACCTTGGCATCGTCGCACTCGCGGCACTCGCAGTTGCCCGCCGGCATGCTGCCGTGGTGGCCGCCAGCTACGGCATGCAGCCCCGTGCCCGACGCCGGGCCCGAGCCCGGCACCGAGCCGAAGCCGTTGCGCCGCTCCAGGTGCCCTCCGTGGCCGCCCGCGCGGGCCGCAGCGTGCCCCGCCAGCGCATCCACGCCGTTCATGTGGGCCTGACCCATATGGCCGGCGCCGAACCGTGGGTCTCCGAGGTCAAGCACGGCTTGCTTGGAGGCCGACGCCGGAGGCCAGCCATTGGCCGGGTTGCCGTCCGTGTCGTGGTGCGCGGTGCGGTGCGTGAGGTGCGGGTCGCTGTGGCCGGCCTCGGCCTCGGCCAGCGCAACCACCTCGCCAGCGTCAGAGTCCTTGCGCGCGGGCGCGGCCGCTGACGAGGAGCCCATGGCGCGCCAGGCCGCGGCGCACGCCGCCGCGCCAGCGGCGGCCAACAGCACGGCCGTGTGCCTGGGCATGGTGTGGTGTGCGAGCGAGGCGAAGAGCCCGGCTGCGCCAATCCAGGCGCCCACGCCGGCGGAGAGGCCCATCGGCAGCGGCAGCGCGGGCAGCAGCGAGCCGGCGACGGCGGCCGACACTGCGGGCGCCAGGAAGGCGGGCGCCAGGATGAGGAGGTCGGGCAGCAGCACACGCAGGTCGGCGGCGATGGGCGAGGCCACGGTGCCGTCTTCGCGCTCCAGCTTGGCGATGACCATGGAGATGCACTGCAGCCTGTGGAGCCGCGCAGCGGGAGGAGACGGATGTGCCGACGGGTTGAGAGAACTTGTCTGTGAACAATCCAAGCCAAAAGCTCGGGCCCGAATGTGTGGGGGCAAGGGCAGCCGGAATGGAGAAGGGGGTGGTGGAGTGCAGGTGGTGGGTGCACTGGCGTGAAGCCCGGGGCAGGGTGGGCGCACGGCACTGTGTACATGCGCGTGCCCCTCCGGGTGACTCACGCGGCGGCGGACAAGGTGGCGGCGGTGGCCACGTGGCCGTGCTCGGCGGTCTCCAGGGCATCGGGGATGAGCTCCGCGAACACAATCCAGATCATGCAGCCGGCCGCAAAGCCCAGCGCGATGGGCAGCAGGCTGGTGAACGTCTCCACAAACATATACGATGGCACGGCCACAATGCCCTGCGGCAGCGCGCTGCACAGCGTCCAGAAGAGCGCCGTGCGCGGCGGCGTGCCGCGCGCGACCATGATGGTCGCAACGGCCATGCCCTCGGGGATGTTGTGCAGGCCGATGGCGATAGTTACGAGCAGGCCCTGCGCCCAGCCGCGCGGCCCCGAGAACGACACGCCCACGCCGGATCCCTCGCCGAAGGCGTGCGCTGCCATGACACCGATGATGAGCATGGCCTTGCGTGCGTCGGCGCCTTGCAGGTCGGAGAAGGTCACATCCTCAAACCTGGACAGCCACGCCTGCGAATACTGCATGGCCAGCACGCCCAGCACGATGCCTCCGAGCACCAGCGTCGCCGAGTAAGATTTTGACTCCTCGAGCAGGTCAAAGGACGCGGCGAGCATGACGCCGCAGCCGATGGCGTTGGCGATGCCGGACCAGTACGGGTCGAGCTTGCCGGTGAAGAGGTACGGCATGGCGCCGACGCCCGACAACAACGCCATGAACATGGTCATGGCAAGGAGAAGCCACAGCGAGACAGATTGCTTGCCCTCGCCAGCACCCGCTCCGCCTACGACGGTGCCGTCGGGGGCGGTTATGACCTCGCCGGCGGCACCCGACGCCCGGTTTACGCCGGCGTGGGCCCGGACCGCAGGCAGCGGCTGGTCTGTTGCAACGCTGCCATCAGGGGCGCGAGCCAACTGGCTGCTCCGCTTGGCAGAAGCTTCACGCAAGCCGGATCCTGGTGCGTCGGCCTGGAGGTGGGGGGGGGTCGGTGGGTGGGTTGCGGAGGTTGGGCACTGATGGTGGAGAAACCAGTCAGTGTTGCCTAGTAGCAGCATTTATGTGTTGTTCAGCCCCCTAGCTCCCCTTCACGCGGAGACGCAGAAATACTGCTGTCCAGACGGACATGGGATGCCATCAGGGCGCCCGCAACACACGGTTGCAAGACCTTGCGCCGGGGAAGAAGAGTGACCTAGCGATCGGGTGCAACGCGTACATCGCTTTGGCCGTCGGCCGTAGCGGAATGGCGTGTGCCGCAGTTGCGCTGCGGCTCCTCGCCCGCCCCCTCTGTTACAGCTTACCAACGATCCTACGGCCAAGACTCCAAGCAGCAGCAAGGCGAGCGCCTTCGCGGCCATACTATTCAAGGCCTTCGCTGTCCCGGCTTTCTGCAAATTACGCAGAAGTGGGCCGGCCAGGCCCCCGAGCGCAATCGCCCAAGGCCTGGAGCATCAGCGTGTCGACGGTAGTCCGGAGGCGCGAGGGTATCCCGAAGATGTTCCGATGAAGTCGACCGAACACAGAGCCGTGAGGCGAAGTAGTTGTAAGGTGTCGCAAACTCCCGTGCGTGGTACAAGGTACGTTGACCGAGGTCGAGTAGCTGTGCAGCGAGGAGCTGTCTGCACTTCTTATGCAGAGGCGCGCAACTGTTACAAGGGGGCAGGTATGCAAGTGTTCAGTGTATGGCTGTCAAATCGGGGCGTCGACGCACGAAAGGCACCCAGAATTGGCAATTTCCGACCGGCCCCGTGGCTTCCCCGGCCCTCCCACCCACCTGAGCGCCCGGTCCCCACTCCCCTCCCCCCCACCCCCGCGGCCCAAACCCCGCGCCGAGCTTCCCCGCCGCGATCTTCCGCGAGGGTTCCCGTCTGTGACCCACTCCGACCTACCACGCGGCGACCTGTATCGTGCTGCGATGGCTTCAGTTTCCAGGGGCCGGTGGTCTTGGTCACGTCAGTGCTGGATACCGTGCTGCCTTCGCGTACTTGCGCTTGTTTGGTGTACGGTACCCACGTGAGGCGCGATCATCACGACCGCAGCTGGACGGGACCGGGCCGTGCTGCATCAGCGGCTTGTAAGACGGGATTATCGGAGACTGGGGTCGCTGGTTGGTGCCGAGGGGGGGGGGGGGGGGGGGGGGGGGGGGGGC
>BDDC01000012.1:82400-97752 GCA_001662425.1 Chlamydomonas sphaeroides
AGGGGCCTGGACGTCTGGTAGGCTTTGTCGCTAGGGCAGGGCCACAAGGGTACCATGGTGGCGCAGCACGCATGCTGCATTCATCCCACATGAACTCTGGCCAGCTCATGCCAGTCTCACACAAAAGACCCCACGCCGCATTGGGCAGGGACGTCGGCGTGAGCCGAGGCCGGTGCGCGCTCCTCTGCGCGCTGCTGGCGCTGCTGCATCACGTGAACGTCACCATTCTGGTGTTACTGCTGGCATCGCGGCGCACAAGATGACTACCGGTACGCACGGGCAACCAGGAGTAGGGGTACTTCCTGCGGGTAACACAGTACTTGAGGGGCCGGTAGTCTTGGCACTCTGGTGCCGGATACCGTGCTGCCTCTGTTTTCGTTTTTTTTCTGGGGCAGCCTTAGCAGCAATGTCTTTCACTGGGAGACCAGCGTGGAAGTCAGGGATAGGAGGGGCCGCGGAGCCGGACCCTGGGCGGGAAGTGCTTGGGCTTGTCAGGAGCCGGCCTCTGGGCGGGACGAGCGCGGGCTTGTCCGGTGGCACCTCCTGGCTGGCACGGGCGTGCTGCACTGGCGCCCGGCGGCCAGCAGCAAGTGTCGATGGAAGTCGCGAGGGCCAGAGCGTGGGCCGAGCACAGTGAAACTCGGGCCAGCGCCCGGGCTGCGGCGGTGAGAAGGCGGCGGTGGACGAGCAGCGCCGAGCAGCGCCAGGACCAGCGAGCGGAGCAGCACGCACGCAGAGGCCATGGCGACGTGTCAGCGCCGTGGGCCAGTCCCACGCTGAACGGCTCGCGACTGTTACCGCAGTATCCTGATGCAGTCGAAGGTGCGTAGTCGAGTAGGTTGAGCTAGCCGACCTCGGTGGTAATGGCTTCAGGATACTGGGTTCAGGATCTCATCGAGATGCAGGGCTGCACCACCGTCTGGGCTCACACGACGGAGCTGCGTAGCTCCATCACCTCTACAGCCCTCCTCGATATTGCATGCATTCGTGCATATCGCCCTCGCAGCCGCTGCCCCTCCTGACGGCCTTGCTGCAGGGAGGCGGACGCGTGCCAGCGCGCCGCGGCCCTTTTCCTGTAGAGCCAGCGTGGAAGTCATTGGCTGCGGCCCGCCTTGGTTCTCTCGTGGCCGACGCCTAAGGCGCGCCAACGCCACAGCTCAGCCATTCCGCGGACGCGCAGCCGTATGTGCTGTTGCGCAGGGCGGCACCGCACTGGCACCTCCACCGACGGAGGGCAGCCCAGGGGAAGCGGCTCGGGCGGCGGCGCGGTGGCAGACACCCGGCCGCTGCTGGCGCTGGATGGCGGTCTCGCTGTGCTGCTGCAGCGCCTGCAGGACTCGGCTGCAGACGGTAGCGTTGGCGCCGAGCGCTGCCGGCGGACGGCGCGGGGTGTGGTGAAGCTGCTGTCGGGGCGGCCTCGGGCTGCGGCCCCGGACTGCGGCCTAACCTCTGCAGGCAAGCAAGCGCACTGGCGGGCGGGGCACAGGGCCGAGTGCAGGGCGCTGGCGGCAGCGGCCGAGTGCAGCGGCCGAGCGGCATCGGCCGAGCGGCAGCGGCCGAGTGCAGGGCGCTGGCGGCAGCGGCCGAGTGCAGGGCGCTGGCGGCAGCGGCAGCGGCAGCGGCGCTGGCGGCAGCGGCGTTGGCAGTTGGCGCAGCTGGCAGTTGGCGCAACTTGCTGCAAGGTGATGATCACGTGCGCCATGTGTGCGGTGGGCTCTCTAGCAAGGGGACCTGCTGCTTGCCCGTTGTAGGGCGCGGGCGCGGCAGCCCCGTGGTCCAGCTGCGAGGAGGAGACGGTCTCCGGCCTGGCCCAAATTGCAAGACGCCGAGTGAGGAGAGCCCGCGTGGGGCCGTGGGCCACCTGCGCCGGCCCCTCGACCCAGCCGGCCCACACTGACACAGTCCGCTGCCGCCATCGCCGCCGCCCAGCCCCAACACCCGAGCCCGCGCCGCAGGTCCAACACCCACGTCGGTGGCCCGCAGCAACACCGCATGCCCAACAGCCCCCGCCGCACGCCGCTACACGGACGCTTGATCCAGGCGCCACGCCGCATGCCGGCCACTCCGCCGCCGCCGGCAGAGGGCCCCACCCGCGCTCCGCCCGAGGGCCGGACCACAACATCAGCAACGGACAACGCCCTGCAGCGCTAGATACCATAGGAGAGGCACCTGCCGCTCGCAACAGCCGCTCGCCACGCCTCGCCTCGCCTCGCCTCGCCATGCCCTCAGCCCACAGCCAGCACCACGGCCGGCAGGCTGTACACCCGGGTCAGCCGCACCACCGCCTGCTCCCCGCGGTGGTCGCCCGTGCCCAGCACCACCAGCAGCTGGCCGCCCGCCGCCAGCGCGGCCGCGTCCTCGCGCCGCAAGTCCCGCAGCGGCACACGCACAAGACGGGCCGTGCCCGCCGCAGCTGCCGCTGCCGCAGCCGACCACAGGCTGTGCGGGCCAGGGCGCGGCAGGGACGCGGGGCACATGCAGGCGTCAGCCGTGCGTCGGCCAGCATAAGTGCTTCAGGTAGGCTGGCGGCGACGTCCCCACCTCATCACCCCAGGCTCGAGCATGGGCTCGAGCTCGCTCTCGCGCTCAGGAGGTGGTGCACCTCACCTGCTGCTCCCGGCTCCTGCCTCGCCCTCGTCCTCCACCTCATGCGCCTCGCGCACATCAAGCAGCACGACGCCCCCCGAGCCAGCCGCCAGCGCCTCCGCCACGCCGGCGGCGCGCCCGCTGGCAGCAGCTGCGGCGGGCTCGCCGGCCGCCGCTGCCGCCGCCGCCCCGCCGGGCCCCCGCTGCAGCAGCAGCTGCTGCAGCTCGGCGGCGCTGATGCGGGTCAGCGCAGCGGGGTCCAGGTAGGGGCTGGCGGCGGGCTGCGGCGACGTGGAGGCGGCGCCGGCGGTGGCCGAGCCGGCGGCGGCGACGGCGGCGGCCAGGGGCGGCAGCGGCGGCAGCGGCTCGTCCAGGTCGTCCATGAGTCCCACTGCGGGGTCGGGGAAGCAGGGGGGAGGGGTGCAGCAGCAAGGGCGGAGGAGGGCATTAGCAGCCGCATGGGAGTAGCAGCACACTGGCACGCAGCCGTACGACGGCGAGGTTCTTGCCGTGCCAAGAGCGTGGGCCTCACCCCGGCCGGGCTGCAGGTCCCAGGGGTTGCCCAGCTCAGCCACCACGTCGTCCCAGTCCTCGTCCTCGTCGTCATCCTCGTCGTCGTCGGAACGAACTCGGGCGGGAGCGACGCGCATGCCGTAACGCGAGGCCTGGTGGGATGGCGCGCCTCAGCTGCATACCGGCACGAGTCTGGACGGCCCGACCCCCAGCAAGTTCACTCCTGCAGTCGTCAGGACGCCCGTCCTGCGCCTCTCGCGCTCGATGTACAGATGCGGCTCACCAGCTCGCGCACAAGCTGTTGCGGGTCCAGGTCATCGGGGGCCACACCGGAAGCTTCGTCGGCGCCCGCGTGTGGCCCCGGTAGGGCTTGTGAACGCCAACGTTGCGACACCGATGGTCGCGATTTGCTCTCATGTGCCCACGCGGCGCGGCGGCGAGGGACCCGGCGGGAAGGCCACGCTGCTGTCAGCAGCGATGCTGGGCATGGTGCTGCACAAGCTCGCGCCTCCCGCGACAGCCAAGCCGCAAGTCTACTCATTGCTTTTGATGCTCGTTGTGAAAGGCCCACAGTTGCGAGGCCGGTCGACTTGGTGGTGTCGCGATATGGCGCGGGCCTCGCGCGCGCTATAGCTATATTACAAAATACTATAATATGGTACACACAAGCAGTGTGAAGCCCATTGAGCGCGTCTTGCACCAGGTTTGGTCTTGGCTTTGGGTCCCACGGGTCACACGCCCCTGGGCCATATTGCCGCGCCCAAGACCGAGCTCGCGCGGCGATCGTGGCTGCTGTCCGGTTATCGCACACACTCTCGCTGTAGCTACATAGTTCCCCTCCTCTGACAGGGCGGGTACGCGAGCTTCCGCCTGGCACAAAACTCGCAGCCCGCGGCACGCAGCGCCTGCCCGCGCCGCGCTGCTGCTGCCGTGCTAAGCGCATACATGGGTAACCGCATGAGCACCCTGGCGCCTGCCGGTGGAGCCGAGGCCGACGCAGCTTCGCAACGTCAGGGCGGCCCCAACCAGCTCGCCTCCGCCTTCGGCTTCTTCACGCACCTCAGCCTCCTCGGCGACAAGCACGCCTCCGCGCCCAGCACCCAGGCTGCTGCTGCCGGCGCCGCGACCTCGGCAGGAAGCAACCACCACGCGAGGGCCGCACCCGGCTGCAGCAACAGCGCGCAGCCCGCATGGCCGCCCAGCAGCGCAAATGGCCAAAACAGCATCCTCGGCGGCAAGGCCGCGGCCGAGGCGCCGGCGCTTTCCCCTTCAGCCGTCGCCGCGGCCTGCGGAGCCTTGCCGCACGCCTTTGAGCTGGCGCCTCCCACGGCCCTACCGGCCAAGCTCCAGGGCTACGGCTTCCGGCACCAGGATATCAACCTGACCGCCGCGCTGCGCCGCGCCGCGGAGGCGGCGGGCGGAGGCGAGCCCGCGCGACCGGCGCCGGCCGGGGCGGCGGCGCAAGCGGACGGCGCCGGTGCGGCGCCGGAGGCGGTGGAGCAGGCCGCGGCGGCAACGCCCCCGCCCAGCTCTGGCAGCAGCGGCAGCGGCAGCGGCAGCGGCTCCTCAGCGCCCACGCTCGGCCCGCCGCTGCTGACCGACGGTGGGTGTGCGCTTCCATCCAGCGCCGCTTTCAGCCCTTGGGGTCTCCAGTTCCCTTCCCTCCAGCGCCCATCGTGAGCGCCCATTGACCCCCGGCCCGGCCCTCGCTCCTCACCTCCCCCGCAGAGGAGGCCGACCCCTCCTCCCGCGGCGAGCTGCTGCTGCTGCCCCAGGAGCCCACGGCCGCCGACGCGGGGCGCTCTCCGCTGCAGCTGGGCTCCGTGCGGCTGCTGGAGTCGGGCGAGGGGCAGGGCGTGGGGTCGGCAGGTGAGGTGCGGGCCTAGGGGTGTGAGCAGGACGCGGCAAGCGCGGCATGCGCAGGCCGGCCCCGTTCGCGGCCCCACTACCTCTGCCACGCCCTCCCACCCTTCCCGTCGCCCGCATCCCCACAGCCGCCCCCCGTCTTCGTCCCCGCCTCGTCGCATGGCTACGCGCTGCCCTGCGTGCTTATCTGCCTGCTTGGCCCCCCGTCGCAGCGGCTATGGGTGAACTGTCGTTTTCGCAGGATTGGAGATACAGGTCATAGGTTAACACACGACCGCCCCGTTGCCCGCACCTCATCTCCCACCCAGCCCTCGTCCAGATACCCTCATCCGCCGCGCATCAACTGCTGCCCTTGCCGCCCCCTCCCCATGCCCCCTCCCCCCGCCAGGCCGCGCGCTGCGTGCCGAGTGGGACATCCAGCTGCACCTCACGCCCGGCGGCGGCGGCGCCTTCATGGACGCCTCCGCCAACGAGCCCTGCGGCTGCAACGTGCGGGTCGCCTCCCCCGCCTTCGCGCTCGCTTCGGGGCAGGCGGGCGGCCAGGGCGCGGCGCGCACTTCGGCCTGGTGCGGGCGCTGCTGTGGGCTCAAGGGGGGAGGCCGTGCTGGAAGGGCGGAGCAGCGGGCTCCGGCGGTGGGAGGCTCGGGGCTGCAGCTGCCCCGTGGAAGCTGGCAGCGGACCAGGGGCTGTGTGACCGGTGCCCTCTGCCCACGCCCCCGTGCTGCCATTGCCCGCCGCCCTGCTCCCTCCCGCCCCCCAGGCGGCTGTGCTGGAGCCTGTTCGACCACGACTCGGCCCGCGTGTCGCTCTACCTGCTGCACCAGCCCACTGCAGCCGCACCCCTCGGCCCAGCCCAGCAGCAGGGCGACGAGCCGGGCGCCGCGGGCCAGGCACCGGGCGGCGGCGGCGGCGGCGGCGGGCTTCAGCTGCTGGAGAGCCAGCCGGGCGAGGAGGGCGGCTGGTGGCTGACGTGGCGGCTCGAGGTGGCGGCGCTGGACGCGGCGGGGGAGGCGGCGGTGCGGGTGGCGGTGCCGGGTGCGTACGGCGGCGCAGGGCGGGAACGGGGTGGAGGGAAGCGGGAGGCAGGCGGGAGGGACGCGCGTGCCAGCCAAGCGCTACGCCCTGCCCCTCACACCCGCGCCCCTGCCCTCACCGCTCGGCACCCCCCATTCCACCCGTTGGCTCCCCTCACCCCCGCCAGGCGAGCTGTCGCACTGGTTCCGGGCCGGCGCGCGCGGCTGGGGCGTGCAGGGCCTGCTGTCCGCGCCCGAGCTGGACAGGCTGCTGGGCGCCGCCACGCTGCGCGTGACGGCCACGCTGCTGCACCCGCCCTCGCCCGGGGCCGAGGTGCTGGGCGCCTGGGGCGACGGCACCACCGCGCCGCCCTCCGCCAGCAGCACCGCCGGTGGGACCGGTGGGATTGGGGATGGGGATGGGAGCGGTACGGGTGGAGAGGTGGCGCGGGGGGTGGCGCTGGGAAAGGTGGCTGAGGAGGAGGGCGGACAGGGTGGGCAGGGGTCGGCGCCGCTGGGGATGGCGGCGGCTGGAGGAGGTGGAGGGGACGCGGTCATGGCGGAGGCGGGAGGCGGCACGCCGCGGCGGCAGGTGCAGGCGGCGGGCGAGGCGCAGGAGGGCGAGGAGCGCGCCGCGGGCTGTGCCGCGGCGGGCGAGGTAACGGCGGTGCCGCCGTCAGTGCGGGAGCGGGCCATCCCTGTGTCCGAGTGCGAGGTGATCCTGGTGAGTGGGGGGATGGGATGGGGGCTTTCAATGAAGGTCCAGATCGGGGCTGAGGCGGCGCGGGTAGGGAGGTAGCCGTGTGTAGCCACAGGGTCTTCCTCTTGCCGGCGCGTCCTCAACCCTCCGCCGCCCCCACACACACACAACCCGCAGGCCAGCCTGTCGCCCCGCATCGTGGTGGTGGACCACTTCCTGCCGCCTCAGCTGTGCGACGCGCTGAGGGCCGTGGCCGACCCGCGCCTCATCCGCAGCCGCGTGTCCACGGGTGCGGCTGGGGGCGATAGACGGGGGGAGGGGCCCGCTGGGGGCGATGGGTGGGGGGCCCGCTGGCTTGGGGCGATGGGCGATGGGGGGCAGCCCCAGGAACAGTACGACTGCCGATGTCCGGCGGCTGTCGCCATGGCCGCACGACAATTGGCACACGGTTGGATCTACTTAGTTCCTGTGTGCGAGGCCCTGTGCGTGGGCTCACGATGGGAGGGAGTGCGCGAGTTCTCCTCAGGACAGTCCTCCTCATTCTTCTCCGCTTCCCCCCTGGCTCCCCCCACCTGCCCGCGCGCAGGCGCCGAGACGCCCAGCCGCGTGTCTCGCTCCACCTTCTTCACGGGTGACGCAGCGCGCCTGGCGCCCGTGCTGGGCACCGAGGCGCGCATCCAGCAGCTGCTGGAGCGGCCCGAGGTCACGGGAGGGGGCCGGCCCACGCTGGTCAAGAGCGAGGCGCTGCAGGTGGGCAGCGGGCAGCGGGCAGCGGGCAGTGGGCAGTGGGCAGGTGCAGGGGCCAGGGGATCGTCGTGAAAGCCCCAGGAGTTGCAAGGCTGGGCCGCGGGCAGGGACCCAGCTTCGCTGAGGGCACTGGCGTACTCCGGCCAAGGCCTGGCCCGGGCGTTCCACTCTTCCGGAGCGCGTCCTCCGCCTCCCCGTTCCCTCCTCCACTCTTGCTCGCTCTCCCCAGCCTGCCAGCTACCTGACCGCAGCCTGCCGCCCCTTCACGTTGAGCTGGTTGGTCCACAGGCCCGCCTTGCCCATACCCCACCCCCATCATTCCTTTCCATCCATCCCCCTCCTGCCCTCCCCTTCCCTGCCCCCAGGTGGTGGCCTACGACGTGGGCGGCTTCTACTCGGAGCACTACGACAACAAGGCGGGCGGCGTCATCACGCGCGCCGCCACCATCATCGTGTACCTGGACGACACGCCCGGTGGGGGAGCCACCTACTTCCCAAAGTGAGGACCCCGGGGAGCGAGGAACAGGGGTGGGGCGGACAGGGGGCGATCAAGTGCGGCACGTCTTGGGCATGGAGCTAAGCTGGACGTCTTGGAGCAGTCCCTGGGCTGCAGGTCGTCCTGCTGCTGCCGCTGCTGCTGCTGCTGCCTGGCTCGCTGTGCGTCTGGCTAGCTGCACCTGCACCGGAAGGGCTAGCTTCTTCACGCGTGTCAATCTGGCACCAACCAGCAGGAATGGCACGCTCCAGACACACACGCACCACCTCCTCACCCTCGGCCTCTCGCCCTGCCTCGCCGCCAGGGCCACCGGCCTGCCGCGGCTCGAGGCGCTGGCCGCCGCCTGCCCTCCCGCGCTGGCCGCCCTGCCGCAGCTCACGCAGCAGCTGCACGCCAGCCGCGTGGCGAGACCCGGCATGCGCGTCTTCCCCGCAAAGGGCCGCGCAGTCGTCTTCTGGTGGGTGCCGCCGGCCGCTGGCCACCGCTCCCAGGGCCTATCCCGGCCCCTGCACACAGCGCGCTATGCAGGCCCCCTCACGGCCGACTGCCAGCCCATTCACGCGCCCCACCACCACGCCGTCGGGGCACAACACAACACTTACGGCCGCTTTCACACACAGCCTACATGCCACAGTGCCGAGCGTCAGCCCTCGGGGGAAACTCGTGATAAGGCTGGCTGCGCCGCGCACGGCCCTGCCCGACGCCCGCAACTCCTCATCCCCCATGAAGCCTGCTTCGCCACTTACCGACGCCGGCTGCTCTAGGCGCCCACGCACGGCTGGCCGCGTCGCCACCTGGCCGCCGCAGGTCCCGTCTGCCCGACGGCAGCGAGGACCTGGCCTCGCTGCACTCGGCCGAGCCGGTGCGGGCGGGCTCCAAGTGGATCGCCACCCGCTGGTTCAAGGAGCTGTGAGGCGCCCCGCTGGGGGTTGGGCGGCCAGGCGCGGGGGGAGGTGGCGAGCACGATGTGGAGGTGGCGACAGGCGGTGGCGATGGGGAAAAGTGGGTTGATGCATGGACATGGCCACGCCGTGGCGCAGGCAGGGCCGGCCATGGGAGGGGCGGCGCTGCGTAGGGCGCCAGCAGCGTAGGGCGTCCGCGACTGCCACAGCGCCCGCCAGGGGCAGCAACGCCTCGGGGTTGAACGAGCGGCGGGGCTTCTCCGGCTGCTGCCGCCACGCATACGAGGGCGAGGGTCCGCTGCCGTAGCTGGCGCCGGGCATGGGACCCGGCGCCGCGGGTCGGCGTTGGAGGACGGGCGCTGGCCCGCCTTGTTGTTGGGGCGTTGTCGGCATGAAGGTCCACCGTCGCTCAGCATTGCAGCGCCCCAGCACCGCCACATCCAGGCCGCGCAATGCTCAGTGCAACACAGCCACGCCAAAACAACTTACGTCTATGCGCTCATCACCAAGCACACGTCAGAACTCGCAAAATCAGGCGCCGCACGAGACTGCAACTCAGCCATGCATCCGCATTCTGCCAAGTCCGCAAGGACCCAAACCGCACTTACCTCCGTGCTCCGGAAGCTGCTGCTGCTCCCAGAGCGGCGTCGCTGCCTGGCTGGCTAGCCGCGTGTCCAGAGGCAGCTGCCCTCACGCCGCCGCATTCCCCGTCCGCTACCCGCGCCGCTGCCGCTGGTGCTCGCTCCGCGCTGCCACTGCTGCTGCCCCCCCCGATGCGCTGCGCTCGCCGCTGCTCCACTGCAGCTGCCACGCCAGAACCACGCACGGCCAGGAGACACAGCAAAGGGGCAATGGGACAGGCAACCACCGAGCACATGTGACAGCGTTACAGCGCGCACTGCACTCGACGCCGCTCCCCAGTCCCTCCTCCGAGCCTCCGCGCCGCGCCGCTGCCCGCCGCCCAGCCCGGCCAGCCAGCAGTCCAGCCGGCCTCTGCGCGGGCCTGGCGAGCGAGCTACGACGCTATGACGAGGGCGAGCTGCTTAGATGATGCCGATCTTGTTGGCGACGTCCAGGGCGTCGTAGTCGGCCGTGAGGCACACGTACGCCTTCTTCTGGCCATCGGGCCTGGGGAGTAGATAAGACGCAGCGCATTGCAGGCAAGGAGGTTTAGGGAAAGGCATACGTGGCAGGCGCCGTGATGTCAAGGGCTTGCAATGGCGTAAAGCGGGTTGCGTTGGAGCTTGGCCGCGCGTGCACCCCGTCCCACCGGATGAGGGTGTTGACCTTCTTGGTCTGGATCGAGTACATGCGCGACACGGCGTCCTTGATCTGCTTCTTGTTGGCCTTGATGTCCACAATGAAGACCAGCGTGTTGTTGTCCTCAATCTTCTTCATCGCCGACTCAGTCGTGAGCGGGAACTTGAGCACCGCGTACTGGTCAAGCTTTTGGAGCGAGGGGGTGCTGCGGGGGGACGGGATAGGGGACGGGAACGAAGCGCGTTCAGCGTCGCGCCACAGCCGGGCCGCCGGAAGCAGCAGAGAGCGCGAGCGAGCGAGCGGCAAAGGACACGGTGCAGGGGAGCGACGCGTGCTCGGCACGGCCGTGCTATGCCAGAGCGCCACCAGCGAGGCCCGTGCTGATGAAAGCACGAGCGGCTGCGGCTGCATCGGCTGCAGGGGCTCGTGCGTCGGCTGCAGGCGAAGCGGCAGGGCAGCGCAGGTCCCAGCTGGCCAGGCGTCCGGCGCCAGCGCGGCGACCATGCGTGGCGGCGGCGCTGGGCGGTGCCGCCGGCCGCGAGGTCCACCCCCCGGGGCACTCGCTAGGCGTCCGCCCCGCGGCTGCGGAGCCGTCACCCAAGCCTGGACAGCCCAAAACCGGGCTGGATTGCCCCAGGTGCGCCAGGCTGCGTGGCGAGCGCTAGGCGGGAGCGCGGGCTGCCGGGGGGCTGCCCAGGGGCAGCGCCGGCAGCACCGGGCGACGGACTCGCCAGAGCTGCCACGGGCAAGCTGCTCGGCCGCCACGTGCGCCTGCGTCCCACCCGGCCATGGCTCCGCCGGGCAAGAGCCGCTGGCCCGCTCGCATTACCATGGCTCCCCTGGCGAGAACGGCTGCGCCGTGCATGCGGCACAGCCGGGCTGAGGCGCGAAGCGCAGGGCTACGGTACTCCCGGGCTGCGGCTGGCTAGGCCGCCTGGGCCCGGCCTTTGGCCAGCCGACGGCCTGCAGGCGGGCTGTGCAGCGAACCTGCCACCTGCCAGCCTGGCGCCGCCCTGCTGATGAGGCTAGCAGGGTTCCGTCAGCTAGCGCGGCGGCAGCCGTGTGCACCGCTCGGACCACCTCAGCCCGAGCGTGCCGCCGCGCTGGACCCCTTCCCTGCGCTGGACGCCGTCCCTGCTGCTGGGGCTCAGCGCCGACGCCATCCCCCAGATAGATCCACTTGTCTAGTGTCTGCAAGCGCGCCGCCGAGCTGTGCCATCACCGACGCGTTGCCGAGCAGTCGGGTAGCACAGCACGCCAGGACCCTGAGCCGTGGGTCAAAGCTGGCGTGGAAGCTCGGCCCAGCCCTCCGGTATGAGAGCATCCTCGCGACTGCGTACGCAGCTGCCGGCGGCCAGCGCTGAGGCTCTCCGGGCTTGCTGCTCCGAGCTGCAACATCGCTCCCGCGACCATGCGCCATCGCAGCTGGAAACCAGTATAGCATGCTCCATGCTCCATGCGCTTCCGCGAAACGATTGCTGGAGCTCCACAACAGAGCGCTGAGAGTGCGCCGAGCTCGCCAGGCTGCTGCCGCCGCCGCCCTCCGCCGCGCCATATTCGCAGCAGGCGGCCGGCCTCCCTGTGCTTGCTGTTGCATGCAGACAGGGTGGATTGACAAACGTAGCGCGCAAGGAAGCCTTCTTACCTGACTTTGGGGTACTTGCCCTCCCGAGTACGCTGCAGGGTCTTCGGGCGGTGGAAGACCACGGAGAACCGGGGCTTCCGGCTCTTCTTGAAGCTGCCCTTCTTCACGGCCTTGGCGGCCTTCGAGGCCACCGCCTTGGCGTCAGCCTTGCCTGCGCGCATCACACCCAGCGTAACAAAGCCGCAGCAGTCGCAGCCAATTCTAGAAGCTAGCGAATGCTATCGCTGCTAGCCGAAGCGCGTAACAGTCGCCGGCGCTGGTTTGTGCGGATGCTGGCGGCCGCTGGTGCGTAAGGCTACGGCCGCACCTTTGGGGGCCATTTCGTCACTATGGGCTCCTCGGGGGAAGGAAAGAGGGTGAACGCGCGGCTTGCACTCGCTACCAGGTCGCGAAAGCCGCATGCGGCATGGGCCCCGTGCCCCGAGACCGCGCTTCACGGTGCGTGCCAATGCCATACTAGCGCATACATGATATGCCTACTTGAAACAACACTTGCGGCGAGGGCACAGTTCCCAGCATACCCTGGATGCATCCAATCCCCTCGTGCGCGAAACCAGACAACGCACGAGCCCACGTCTTAGGAGCGATTGCAACCACAGCAAAATGGCTCGCGGCCATGACCTGAGGTCTCCCTGCACACACCTTCCTCGCACCCATGCCTCGCACCCCGACATCACAGTGCTCCTCACCAGCCGCAGGCCGCCTTTACACCCGGCATGCATGATACGCAATAGTCCTCACCCAACTCAGCGCAGCGCTCACACACGCACACAGCTCTGGCCCGTCTGCGCTCGCGCCGCCCTTCCTGCCCGCCCTGCTACCCGCACGACGCCTACGCACACCACCCGTGCCCCTGCCTCACGCCGAGTCCTTCTTCAGGTTAATCTTGGAGCCGAAAAAGTAGCCCTCGAAGTCGTGCCCCTCCTCCCAGAACGGCTGCCCCACCGCCTGCACCACCGCCGCGGCGCTGCCGCCCATCGCGCCGCCCAGCGCCGCCGCGAACAGCAGCGGCCGCGCCCGCAGCGGCCGCAGCAGCGTCGCCGCCGCGCCCGCGCCCGCCAGCGCACCGCTGGCGGCAAAGTTCTCCCAGGTGTGGGTGTTGTCCCGGTAGCGACCCAGGTAGAAAGCGCCGGCGTAGTAGGCAGCTGGACACAGGGGAGGGCAGCGGGAGGGAGCTCAGGGCAGGGCGTGAGCGGATCGGTAGCGCGTCAGCGAGCGGTGGCCGCTGGCCGCTGGCGAAGCGGGGAGGGCACATGGGGCGCAGCAGGGTTGAGCTCGGGGGACCGCGAGGATGCTCGGCGGCGTGGGTGTATGGCGTTCGCAGCGTCCAGGGCCTCGGGCGCTCTCTGGAGCCCTAGCGGTTGATGCCGTCTTACGGGGGCCCATCATCGCAAGGCACCCGATTGTTGCCACGTCTATACAGCAAAGCCCGGCTACTCGTCAGTGCTGCGCCTAGGGCAGTGTCAGTGGCGGTAATCGGTGCCTCAAAGGACAAGGGAGAGGTGCCCCAAGACGTTTGCCACGCTGGCAACGAGCTTCTCGATACGCCGCATGCGCGAGGCTGCAAGCAGGCGCGGCAGCAGGCACGCACGCCCGGCATAGACACAGTACTAGGGTTGGCCGGTAATGTGGTTGGAGACGGGGATGGCGGGTACCCCGGCTGGCATGGCTTAGGTGCTGAAGGTTGCGCCTCTGCTCGTCCAGTGCCGTACGGCGGCCTCCTCCGTGCCATCCGTCGCGTAGAGGGAGCCTTTCTTCACAAAGACCCACTCCGCAACCCCACACAACACGCTATACGCCTAACAGTGCATACCTAGGCCCAAGCCACACTAAGGAACTAAGGACCCAGTCGGGACACAATAGAACTCTTTTCCGAGACACTTCGCGCTGCATGGCTTCCTACCGTGGACCTCGCCTCCTCAGTCGGCTGAGTCCTCGCCCGCTGCCGACACAGCCGCCCGCAGGCCCGCTTATTTGGCGCAAGGAGGGGGTGGTTTGCTGTCCGGCTATCCGGCACGGTACGTTCCGGGGCAACCAAGGTGCCACATATCCGTCCACGGCCAACGGTGCTACCGGCAGCGGGCCCTCACCTGCGATGCCGGCGATGACGGTGGTCTCCTTGCCAACTTTGAGGAAGCCGTACTTCAGCATCTGGCTGTTGCGGTATCCGTCCCGCATCTTCTCCGGAAGCACCTTTGAGCGCGGTGGCAGGAACACCTCGAGCTCGTGCCTGCGGGGCGGCGGGAGGTGGGCAGGCGGAGCGGAGCGGGTCCAGTCAACACGTGGCGGGCCTGGGTAGCTGCCGTGGTGCAGGGTGGGTGGGTGGGTGGGTGATCAGGGCAGAGGGCATGATGGGGCGGTGGCGGTGTGAGCCTTGCATGGCGCCCACCAAACGGCCTTGGCTGATGGTGGCAGCAAGGGCCCATGCGAGGGTGCGCACGGAGGGGCAGGGGTCTGGGGACCAGCGCGGATGGCGGCTGTTCGATTCGGATGGAGGGGCAGTAGGTCAAGGGGCAGAAGGAGACCGTGCAGGCCCAGGGCGGCAATATGACATGGAATACAGGCTGTCGGTGAGGCGGTGGTGCGATGCGTGCACCCGCGCCGTCCGGGGCAGCGCTGTGCGGCCATGCGCCCGCCGGACAACCTGGGCAGGGCAGGGCGCGGCCGTGCGCAGGCCTGCAGCGCAGACCCCCGAGCACTACCCAAGCCCGTGGCCAGCGGTCCTCTCTCGCGCCCCTTTGCCAGTCCCACCCCACCAAAGCCACGGCCCGAGCCACGGCCCACATCCTGGCCGTGCAAGCCAAGCACCGGCGGTGGGCCTCTACCCAGCCGGCGCCCTCCCCCGTCTAACGCTGTGGGCCCCGCTCCCCCACTTTCAGCTGGCGCGTGTAGATCCGTGACTCCCAACTGAGAGCGTTGGCTGTCAATTGGCTCACAGCGGCGGTGCTGGGCCGCACCTGTTGAGGTACTGCTTGAGAGCGCACACGGATAGCCCGAACCCGGTGGCGTGAAACGTCTTGCGGTACCAGTCGGGCGCATCACGCCAGAAGAATACGTCATAGAACGTGTAGTAGTCGGGCCCCTGGCGGGGCGCAGGATTGGCGAGGGCAGCCTCGCGAGTGATGCGGATGGCACGAACGGGCAGCGCATGCGGCCGCGACACACCGACGTAAAAACGGCTCCTGAAGGAGCAGATGTCGAAGCTGGGCCACTGTCCGTGCGCTCCTGGCCGGTCGCCGATGGCGACGAAGCAGCGTCTGCCATGCCGCAGTCGGTAATCGCTAACTAGTACAACTTATTGGATAGGAAGCGTCAACCAAGATGGTGTTGACTGAGTCTGGCGTCCGCAAGGATGGGTGAAGGATGCTGAGGCCGCGACCGAGTGCACGTAACACGCCACGCAGTCAGCGTGCGTGCGGGTAAGTATGGATGTGGCGGAGGGGACAGGTGGCGTCTGCAAGAGGGCCCGGGGTGCCATTCGGGGGTGCCGGGGTGCCGTACATGGACCATGTCCCAAGCGTGCGGCCCAGCCGCTATCCACACATCGTTCAGCGCTTAAACCTCCCCAGCTGCGCATGGGTGCATGGCTCGCCCCAAAAAGAGGCCACCCAGACCAGACGCAAA